>JADDOH010006717.1:0-166850 GCA_016648135.1 Agrypnia vestita | reverse complement strand
AATCCATTGTATTCTTTGAGCTTTGGGATGAGGTTGCTTGTATGCTCGTTCTAGTTGACGCATTTTCCTTTTCTTTGTTCTGCATGCTTCGTCGAACCATTGATCGGAAGTTCGCAAACGGCGTTTTTGGTGACCTCCGGGGCATGCTTATTTAAAAGTTGCGATAAAACTAGATTATATAAGTTAATAAGTTCCTGAGGGGATGAATTCTGTGATGGTTTGAAGAGATTTGTCGTTTTGAGCTCGGATATAAATTTTTCGATGTCGAATTTTCTCCAGTTTCTAGATTTGACTGTGTGATATTGTGGTGGTTGTCGGTTTGTATTTATTTTAGTTCTAATTAATCGATGATCGGAAAGACCTATATCGATAACTTCCGGAGGTTGTTCTTCGTTTTCCGTTCTGGATATAAAGACGTCAAGAAGCCCTCCAGCATCATGAGTTGGTTGCGACACTCTTTGCGTTAAGCCAAAGGAGTTAAGTAAATCTTTAAAACGGTTGCTTGATGTATTGAGTGCCTTTTCCAGATGTATATTTAGATCCCCTGTGATGAATAAATTAGTATATGAGGCTGTTGTTTCTAAAAGAGTTGATAACTCACAGAAAAATGTGTCAGTCAGCTGCTTTGAGCCGGGCCGGTATATGGTGACAAAGAAACAGGTGGAGCTACCAGATGATATTTGGCAGCCAAGACATTCAAAGGTGGCATACTTCCCCAGTGTTGATTTGGTTAGCTTCAAGCCTTGAGTTGCTACGACTGCAATACCTCCGTAATTATTTAGTAGGTTATGAAATAACCCCATAAAGAAGTGTAAAATCAAATAATAAAGGTTTAAAATTGAATAATTTAGAATTTTTTTACATTAGAGAGGCGGTGAATAATAGAGCACCCCGAATTAACAACCAAATTAATTTTCCATATAGCCCTTTGTTTAATTTAATGTTCACAAAAGATGGGGTAACACCCACTTTAGACCCTGCCCCCTCTCACTCTCTTTCGGTAGATTCCTGATGGTTCATTAGGCTAATCAGTGCATGTTTGTCCCTGACAAGACTAACACGCATGTGATCAATTATTAGTGGAAGTGTAACAATACTATGGTTGAGGTGTGTAGTGTTGTGAATGTAGTGATGTAGTGTTGGTCCTGACGAAGAGACGGGTACGTCTCGAAACCGGTAGACCTAAAATCTGGTAGTGGTTTTTACAAAGTAAACTAACAATCTGTTGAAATTCTTCTGTAATAACATTGATAAATTGCCACGTTTCAAAGAAATACAAAACGGTAACGTCCTTTGATTAAATAGCTTCTCAAATTGTCACTTTTGGAGAACGGAGAGGCCTTCTGCTCTAGCATTGCCTCAACACCTTTTCACTATTTGGACCTTATATTAATGTAATTTCAGGTCCAGTTTCAAAATTCGACGCAAAGTTGATCTCGGTATCGCCAAATCGACAAACCCGAATTTTCTCGTTTACTTTCGTGACATTATCTTCGCTTCTCCTTCTCCGTGACTGTCCACTTTTCTTCTTTTTTAATGTTGAACCTGTTTCTTCAAATTTTCTGAGCCACGATTTGATTAAATTATCACTCGGACATTGATTTACTGTGTAATCGGTAGTGAGCGAGAAAAAGGCGCCGAACAATCACATGAGAATCTTTATCATGCACGTTGTTCCCGTTGAAGCAATCCACTGCGACTAAATTTCCAGGGACCAAACTCCCCGCGCCTTTCCTTCGCGCGGGTCCCACGCAGAAGCGATTTAAAAATTGCGAAAACTCATGGCCCACTGTATGTTTTATAGATTTCCAAGAATCTTTGGGAATTTATCACATCTCACACTCGATTGCATTTTTATCCCTAGACCAGCGTTTGCCAAAGTCACGACCGCGTGTTATTTATATCTTCCACTTGACATTGCTTCACATGACATATTATTCTAAAATGCGCCGATTCTCTGTATTTACCTATACCTACTATGTAAAACAAAATCGGGCATTTATATAATATTAATCGATAAATCATTATGTGAAATAATGAACAAACAACAGTTACGTGTATCGTACATACATATGTATATTCACCCCCCACATACTAGAAAACTAAGAGCGGTTGAGGGAAAACGAGCAAGGGGAAGGACTCCTACAGGCCGGATAGATCAAATAAGGGAGTTAACAAGGTCCTCTTTATACGCTGAGATCAACATGTCTCAAGACCGGGAGGAATGGACCGTTTTTCAATAAAATTATTTATCAAACGCCCTTGGGGCTTTTTCATGGAAGAATTATTAATTTACCAAAAGAATAATCAAAAACTTAAATATGTTAAAATAAAATTTATGTTATAAAATAAACATAAAGTAATTATCGAGTAATAAGTAGCATACAAGAAAATATTTAAATAGGCAAGGCAAATAAAATAAAACGATAAGCAATATTAAGTTCACATGCACCTCATTTATCATTTGCGCGCACGCTTGTTTTTAAGAACAGCATACTACTAATACCAAACAATTCCACAGAATTATAGTTGTTACCAAATGTATGCAATATTGGCATACTTCGGTTGTCAAAAAATTAGAGTGAGAAGCATCTATACGAAATGGAGCATGATATCTCATGCCACAATTGCACGGTATGTGATAATAATCAGGGGGTTGTGAATTATCCATATCTGGGTTATCCACAAACCCTCTTATACCAATTATAATAATTTCGTCTGTCCGTAGTAACTACGTGTAACGTCTGTAACTTCTTTATAGTATAAAAAAAACTTTTTTTCCCCTTACTTTCTTTTTTTTATAAATATATACTTTTTCTTTAGGAACAGACATGTAAAAGTACCGCCATTTTTGATGGGTCACGGCTAGTAAATAAAAATAAAAAATAAAAAGTAGTCGAAAATGTTCTACGCTACAACAAGTCTGTTCAATTAAGTTATTGCAATAATTAATTGTCAACTGGAATATTAATCGAATGTACACCGTGTTCGGAGGACCACGATGTTCAGCATTGAGCACACGATCAAAAATAAGATATTATGTAAAGCACAACCTCCATGCTGTCATGTACATTCTTGGATATGATTCTAAAAATGGAGTTCAAAAACAAAACCGCCCCTATATAATTGATAAATTGAGGACACGGCAATTAATTTTCATTAAAGAAAGTCTGATTTGTAATAGATATCCTGAATTTTAAAATTAAATTTTTGATAATATCTTACTTGTCAACTATCTCTTATGTTTATAAACTTGTTTATTTTATATTTAAAAAACTAACCCATAAAAACAAAGTTTTTATTATACTCCCTTTCTCATTTATTAGTGGAAACAGGTTTGCCGCTTAACCTACGCGTTGGGCTCGAGTCGGGCGACGGTACGAAAGCGAGTAATAAAAAATTTCGAAAAATCCAAAATTATACTATAATTATTAATTTTTTAAGCGAAAATTTGTTAGATCATTTTTACCGTCGCCACGAGTCTGTCTGCAAAGTTTCAGCTCGATTGGATCACGGGAAAAGGGTTAAAAATCGATCCAAAGTTTTTTCGACAGACAAGCAAGCAAGCAGACGCTACGAGTTAAAAGAAAGGGAGTAAAAATGTACCTTTAGAACAAGGGGTTAATATATTTTAAATTGATATATCCATCGGAATATATCAATTTTTTCAAATATTTCTCAACCCAGAAAGACATTTCCGTTGTATTAGACCGGTGAAAGTTTTTTTTTAAATAGTGATGCGTACCTATTCTTGAGTACGAAATACGTACATACGTACATAAATACGTATTAATTCGATATTTGTACTAAGGTGCTTTTGCTATGAAAATGGGACAAACTATGTCGTTTTCCGATATGATGCATGTTTAACCCCTGGACCAACAAGCACGTCAGTATTTAAATTTAGACCGACGTTAATAGTTAAATGTAAATATTAGCTTCCGGTTTTAGGAATTTAACTCTGTCGAGTTTTTTCATAACTTCCTCGCTCAATACATATTTGCTTTGCAATTATGCTCGTCTACTAGCGAGTATCGAGTAAACCTTTAGCACTCGTGCCTAAAATGTCTCTTGGAAAAGTATGTAGATGAAATTTGGCGACTTCTGTATGGTCATTGTAACGTATTCGGTAAAGCTGTCTACTGGCGATAGAATGCTCCGGCGTCCGAGCGCTGACAATGACTGTATGGTAACAAAACCTTTTCCTTAGAGATGAGCAACGAGAAAATTCCGATTCAAATGTATGCAAAGGGACAATTTGACTGGCCCTGTTAGACCATGTATAACAGAATTTTGAATGTGTCGCCTGATAGACTTCTTTGACCTTGGAACTCATGCACTTTATACCCGTGCAATGATTTATTGATTTACGCAATGTGCAATGATTTATTGATTTATATCTGTATAATGTTTTAAAACAAATTTTTATTTTATTCCTAATCTTTCACTCGTAAAGTATATTATTTATCATTACGTAACGTTGTTATTGTTATTCCCCTGATTGTTTCAAAATATTTTTACGCTGTCCTTTAATATCACACTAGGACTATCTATCAGGGTCAATAATAACCTGTTTATAACATGTATGCAAAAAAAATATATATAAAAAGTGTATTGCTAATAATGGAATAATATGTGAATCAATAAATAAAGGGACTACATATAAGGTCGAAAAATTGACGTTAATGTACTAGGTTGCCATGGTGAAACTGGATAACGCGCCGCTCCCGGATGGAGTGGAGATCCGTGGTTCGAATCGCGGTAGCAGCTAAAATATATTTTCTTTGATTTGATTTTTCTATGAGTTTTTTTCAAATTGATCATAAATTTTCTTATAAATAAATCTTTCTTTATTCTATTTTTTTATTCATACGTTCACATTGATTTTTCTTCCTATATTTTCGTTTCTTACTCATCCGTATTTTATTTAAATATCATCAATTCTTAACAAGCATATTTTTAATATATATAATCTGATTCAATTATGTATGATCGTGTTTTGCCAGAGGCGACAATTATAAATATTTATTTTTATCTTCGTGCGAATATAGCCTTCCTGCGAAATGGTAAATGTGTCGATTTTTCAGCAATGGTGCATTCATATTCTGACACGTGTGATCAAATGCGAATAAAGTTTATAAAAAAAAAACGCGATGAATTATTGAGATTCGGTCTAATCTGGCAACGTTTCGCCATCTCTGCGTTCCAACATAACCAAATATTTGATGTTTGATAACTGCCGCTTTCGTAATGTCGTGGCGCCTGGTACGAGCACCGATGATGAACTCGTTCAAATAGGTGCTTTCAACAACATAGAGATAAAAATTGATGATTTCAAAATCAATTTTAAAAACTCTTTTTTTGCAAGTGATATATTGAAATTTACAAAACTGTATCAAAATATATAACCCGTCAAAAAATAATGGACTTTTTATGTTTGGATTTCAGCTTTACATTAATTGTGGAGTATAAAAGCAATGGCAGCAATATCCAAAAAAAAAATTAATGCAGTTGTTGAGGATTACTAATTAATTATTGACTGAATTCGAGATTTTATAAGAAACCTGATCTTGGAAGGGATACATAAAATCTAATTAATAAAAATTAGTACATTTTAAATTAGTAATCCTCGATTTTTTAGTTTTTTGTATATTGCTGCCTTTGCTCTTATACCCCCACAATTACGAATAGTTATTAGTTATACATTTAAACACAAAAAATATTGTGAAATCAATCTAAATAATATGTAAAAAAAAAAAAAATGCAAAAACACACATTGCAGTACGAATGAACTCACCTCTGTTATTCTGGTATCCGTTAATTCAAATGACCTACGATCTGAAATTCTATTTATTAGGTCCTTACATATGAAATTGACGTTTAGTATGGGAGGTACATAAAGCCGATTTTTTTTTATTATAATATATTTATTTAATCAAAGTATGTACCATTGCTATCTATGCACTTTTGCCATCTCATAGGTAGTTCATCGATCCCTTTACTAAAAAAACCATTCGGACGGGAATCAATAAAATCTTTGAAGGCGGTTTGGACTGCCCCATGGGAGTTGAATTTTTTCCTTTGCAAGAAGTTATCCAAATTTCGAAAAAAATGGTAATCTGTTGGGGCAAGGTCCGGAGAGTACGGTGGATGTCTTGGACATTCCAATTGAACCTCCTCTAATTTGGTAGGCGTCTGTTGTGCAGTGTGTGGTCTAGCGTTATCATGAAGCAGCAGTGGCCTAGAGCGATTAACCAGCCTCGGTTGTTTAGCAGCTATCTTTTCCATCATGGTTTGCAGTTGCTGACAATAGACATCTGCCGTAATCGTCTGGCCAGATTTAAGAAAGCTGTAGTGAACGACACCAGCACTATTCCACCAAACGCTCACAAGTAACTTTTTTGGAGTCAATTTTCGCTTGGGGCATGGTTTGGCTGGTTTCAGCCAGGGTTCAGGCAGGGTTCAGCCATTGCGATGAGCGCTTCTGATTATCGTACAGGATCCACTTTTCATCACAGGTAATGATTCGATTTAAAATCCCTTCATTATTGTGCCGGTTGAGTAATGCAACGCAGCAGTCAACGCGCGTTTGTTGATTTGCTTCACTCAATTCGTGAGGTACCCACCTTTCAAGCTTTTTCACCTTACCAATTTGCTTCAAGTGGATTAAAACAGTTTTATCACTAACACCGCAGCCTGCAGCTAACTCGGATGTGGTTTGCGATGGATCCGCTTCCACAATAGCCTTCAATTCTTCATTATCAACTTTGGTCTCCGGCCGTCCACGGGGCTTGTTCTGCAGGTCGAAATTTCCAGAACGAAAACGTTGGAACCAAAAACGCACTGTGTTTTCTTTTGCGGCACCGTCGCCATACACATCATTAATCCTTCGAGCCGTTTCTGCAGTACTGGTGCCACGGTGGAACTCGTACTCGTAAATAACGCGATATTTCAAGTTTTTCATTTTGTAAACTGGGTGACGCAAAGAAAAAAACAATTGAGGAAAAAACAAATGAATTATAATTTTCAAAACACAAATACATGAGTAAATAGCTGTATAAATTTGGATTTGGAATTCCTAACCAAAGAGAAGATATTTGAGATCAAATTTGCCAGTACGGCAAAACGTCAATTTCATATGTAAGGACCTAATAATTTGCTTCAGTTTTTCAAAAAATGACAAATATAGTCTAACTTTCATGACGAATAAAATTATCGGGAAATCGTAGTATATTTATGTTAGCGTGTAAACAGCGCCTTCTGGTAGCTTGAGTTAAGGCTGTGAAGACAGCGTAATCTAGCGTAGCGTCTTGGTGGCGTTATTGACGGACATTGTTGCGTAGAGAATTATGTATTTTGATGATGGATAATATTGGGTATATTTACTCTATTATCTCTAAAGGCTAACCATGAATAAATTTTATAAATTAACTAAAATAATATATTTGTAGGGGAGAGGTGGCATGAAGGAGCCACTTTTTTTCTTTTCATCATATTTTTTTTTCTAACTCATATTTAAAAAAAAAAATTATACCAACAAGAAGTCTGTTTATTTAGCTAAAGTTTTCAGAACATCGTTTTTCTTTAATCTATTCAGATCATATATTTTTTTAACTTTCAAAAAACATCCAAATTTGGCTCTTTCATAACCAGTGTGTATTGAAAGAGCCACTGCAAGTATTGAAGGAGCCAGGTAGTTGGATAATATAAATGATACACAAATTCATCACTGAAATGGAACAAATCATGATTATTATTTATTTGATAAAACTTTTTTTAATTTTGATAGAAAAAAACAAACAAACAAAACAGTTTTCATAGTTAAAAATAATTAAAAAATGAAAGAAAAAAAAAGTGATGAAACTAAAAAAAATTATCATCTAGTGACAACTAATACAAAAAAAATTGTAAATACCCCTAATACCACAGGACTCATCGGCCCATAAATTATATATTTTACATTTTAACCAGTCCACTGAACTTTTTTCAGTTTTTCAGTTAGTTTTCTTTACAAAACACACACAAATTATTATTTTTCATGTCGTTTCCTCGACTTGTTCTTATTTCTTCCGACTATGTAAGAATCTAAAATCTCTTCACCAGAGATGTCCAAGAAGTAAGTGTTGTGAGTGGATGTATTATCCTCGGAATCCGAATCAACTTTAAGAATTTTAATGTTTTTAGTATTATTTAATTTTTTGGAAATTTTCAAAATATTATTTGGTTTTTCTTTATCGCGATTGCATGTTTTTGTTAATAGTTTTCTTTTTCTAGAGAAATTGTAATAATACATGTTTTCCCCTTACGTTTATTAGCTGTTCCTGTTTTTGTAGAGTCAGCTTTGGGAAATGGTCGCATATTTTCTGGAATCACTAAACACTGTGTGAATGTAACTGCGGAGAAATAAAATAATCTATGGATATTGATGGCTGTGGTGAAACTTGTCTATCACTTTGTATAAGCAATGGTGCTGTTGCAGAACCAGAATTGGTTGAAAAAGTCTTCAGGCCAACCTGATTCAGGTTGGCCTGAAGACTTTTTATGTTTATAAAAAGTCTTCAGGCTGAAAACTATTTATATTGAAAGGATATATTTCGGTTTTGCGAAAACCTCTTGTTATATTTGGAATGGAGAAAGCTGGATTAATTATTACTTATTGATTAGATAAATGAAAATATATGTACAAATTAACTAAGCAATAAAAGAGCCACTAGAATCGGCAATGAAAGAGCCGGCTCTTTCATGGCCGATTTTGGTGGCTCTTTCATAACTTGCGCCAATAATTTGCAACAACTTTAAAATCGAAGACTCAGTAGGTATTCGCAAATTATGTTAGGTGAATTTGTAAACAAAACAATATACTTATTGTACTAAATAATATAGCAATAGATTCAACTCATTACCGATTTTGTTATAAATCAATAAAGTTACGGTAAAAAACTTACTTTTTAGCTGCGAAAAATTCAAACGGTCACACGATTTTTATGTTTTGTCTACGATGTGTCAAACATCAGGAGATGATTTATAAACAATGTGTCTATAAAATAAAAAATAGACATCCGTAGTCGATACTGCCCAGTTCGTTAGGTAGCTACTGGCTCTTTCAAAACCCGGCTCCTTCATGCCACTTCTCCCCTACAGGGTGTCTCGTAGCTAGCGGCAAAAACTTCGGGAGAATATTCTTTATTAAATTTTTAATAAAGATAATAATTTTTTGCACTTTGCCTGAAATGTCAACAGATAAGGAGATATGCGACATGTTTGCATTTTTGCACAAAGTTTGCATTTTTTCAATATTTCTTACTTATCTCTTGTAATTTATATCGACTATTACAAATTAATTCGCTTTGATACCGGTAAAATAAAATGATTCAAACAAAACACAAACAAAAAAAAAATTGTTTCAAATTTCTGCACGGTTTTAATTATTTTATTTGACATGCATCATCGCGAATGAATTTTTAAACACATTTCATATAAGTTACTGTAGTGGTAGTCCAACGTTCTACAGAATATAAAGTCAGAAATATTGAAAAAAAATGCAAACTTTTCATGTCGCTTATCTCTTTAACTGTTCACATTTTACCAAAGTCAAGAATATTTTACATTCAACATTGAATGAAAAATACTCCCATAGACAGGCAGAGAGGATAGAATGCCGCCCACTTCCGTGCATCTTCTCGTGTACGTCCTCCAATATTTATGTTATTATGCCACGTTTTATCGTGGAAAATAAGCAAGGTGTATATTTAAATCTCACTTTGTTGTTCTATCATGAATTTCCCAGCTACGCACGTATCTGCAGGTAGGTACATGGTTCGACAATCCCGACAGACTTAATTACACAGTCATGAACGTTTCATTGTGTCTTGTGGCCCACTGATGTTTACCTTGGAGACCCGTATCCACAATAGTATGTAATTTGGATCGATGTTAATTCCCTCTGCCCGGTGACTCCAATGCCGACCACCCAGCGCGGCCTCCGGGCCACCCCCGCCCTCTAATAAAGGCCCTTAAGGGTCATCTTTTTTTTAAATCATTTTGATTTATATCCACACATAAAACATATCTCTCAGCCATTCTATCGCGATCACGCACAGACAACTGTGCGCAAGGCTAAAGCGCGCAGTAGACATTTTTCCATTAAAGAAAGACTATCGAATTAGTACGTGTAAGCCGTGCGTACGAGGCACATTGTTTCTTTGTGTGTGTGTTTTTACGGGTGTAAACACCAACACAGCGAAACAATGTGCGTCGTACGCACGGCTTGCACATACTAATTCGATTGTCTTTCTTAAATATACACTTATTGTTATACATAATATTCAATTTGTTTATATGTGAAATATGTTTAAATACAAGTTAATATGCTTGATTCTGATAACTCATGCTCTTATTCATGCCTATAATGTATCATTGACTGTGTCTGTTTTATTTCGGAATAAATAAATAAAATATTCACTCTATTCCTACATTATGATTGTAATTTGTAACTTGGTTAAGTTGAAATTGTACATTTCTTTTATTTAAACATAAAAAAAATGTGTTATATAAATTTTTATTACATTTTGCTTCAGTTTGCAATTTCACGTTTCTCTGATTTAAACATTTTTTTAAAAAATGTGTATGTAATTTTTTTATTATAGTATGCTTTTATTAAGCTTTTGCTATTAGTATTACTTGCTTTCTACTTTTATTATTTATTTTTTATACTATTTAGACTAAGTATTAAAAATAAGGTACCTAATTATGGAGTTGTATAAAGATACCTCCGATACAATAAATTTACTAATAATATTTTTTAAATTGGTAGAAATCATTTCATTTCACACATATTTACTAATTTCTGAATCCAAAGTGTCCAAATATTTAATTAAGGCTAATATTTCCGATATAACGATATTTACAGTATATTACAGTAATGAATGATATTTACAAATATTTCCAGTTGAAAGATGTCTTTACATTTCTCGTAGATACTTTACGCGTACACAAAAAACGTCTAGTCTATTTTATCTTAGAATATTGTTATCCTGATAATACGGGGGAGTAGTTAGCTCTGTCCAACAATTGAAATTCCCAGCGTCGATATAAATTTATCTCCACGACGATTGTATTACCGCCTGCTTTTGTTTATCATTCCCACGACTGGGATTTGAAATAAGGGTTGTTTTATTCCCGTAATTACTAATAGTGTTTGGAGGGGTCAAATCCTCATCAACGTCCCTTTTGGCTAAGTTTAAAGTCGTTGAAATAGGTAGATATTCAGATTTTCGGTCCAATAATAAGTTTTTTTTAACCATTATTGTGTGCATTTCATGATGGTACATCTAAATATATATGATCCCTTGTGGGATTTAAGACAGCAATTGCTCGCTATCATATAATATAAGATGAATCCGTTCCATGCACAGTTTAAACAAACGTTCAACAGTACATGCTGACACATTCAACCGCAACTATATTGTGTATTCAACACTACGCTAGAGCGTACGTAGACAAATTAAAACGATTTCAATTTTATATTCAAAGCTGTAGCCCGTCAAAAATGACGGTACTTTTACATGCCGATTCCTAAAGAATAAGTATTTACTTATTTATAGCCGACACCCATGAAATAGTAAAAACGACATTTATCAAAATATTTGAACATTTATTTTATATGTCCTCTGCCGGCAGTTAAATGTACTATGGTACGACATGGTTCGCATCTTTACTAAGTCCTGTATGTACTGTATTTTCGACGGGTAATGCAGGCTCGGCGATAGCAACATCGCTGCTATCGTTGCCGCCTTCTGGTTTGCTGACCCGGGGTTCAAGCCCCACCTCCAGCCGTTTAATTCCTTTTTTTAGCCTAGAATTCGAACGAAATTACGGACGTTACACGAAGTTACGGGGACAGAGAGGCAGACAGACGGACGGACGGGCGGACAGACGGACTAAAAACGAAATTATTATCTTTGATTATTACAGCACGCGCCTCATTTCATTTTATTTAAAAATAATTCGACATTTAGTTGATTTGAAAAATAGATGGAAGAAATGAAAACTCTTTTAATTACTATCGACAATAATGCGCTTCTGGGACGACATAAATTTTATGATTTTCGAGATTTGACGATTTTTATTTTTTATATTTTTCAAATTTTTGGTTTTGTTTATATAATTGTGACTGTTTTCGTGACGCGAAAAGAAATATGCATATTCATACGTAGTTTAAAAAATATATATTATCTAATAAAATTTATTGTATTTGAACACTAAAATGTTTCCGATAATTTTATTTCAGTTCATTAAAGTTGTTTTCATCATCGTAGATACTATTTTTATGTAAACTATAATTATTTTTTAATTAGCTGTAAGCCGTCAAAAATCCGACGTATTTCGGCTGCGAATTAAAAAACTGTGAGTACAGAGCCATCTAGCGTCTTGTTGGCGTTATGGACGGACATTGTTACATAAAGAATAACGCATTGTTTGTATTCCTTATTACTAGCGCCATCTGGTTGCAGTAGTGACAGACATTCTTACATAGATAATTATGTGTACTTTGAATAAAAAATAATGATTTAAAAAATGTTTTACTTTACTTTGTAATACACACACATACATCCGTATTCTGAAAATAACAATGTCTGGATCTTTAAGATCTTTATCCCAACACTTAATAGACGATAATAAAAAATAAAAATGTCCAGAGCAGATTTTGTAATTCTACGGCTCAAATACACTGTATTAGAAGATGATATAAGAAGATTGTTTCTTACAGTCGTATTAATTTCTTCATCCACAGCGTCAGGTGAAATATCGTGGCTAAACTTGTCATGACCACGTTCGGCGTTACCGCGTATTCAAATCTTCCCATCTTGACATTTGACAGATAACAATTTACATCTTTCTCCCTCCCTCATAGAAACAAACACCGACGTAAAGCTATCTCTCGTTTATTTTTAATTTTTATTATCGTCTATTAAGTGTTGGGATAAAGATCTTAAAGATCCAGACATATCTGTCAAAAAATGTCAAGGTGGGAAGATTTGAATACGCGGTAACGCCGAACGCGGTCATTATAAGTTTAGCCATGATATTTCATCTGGACGCTGTGGATGAAGAAATTAATACGATTGTAAGAAACAATCTTTCTTATATCATCTTTTAATACAGTGCATTTGAGCCGTAGAATTACAAAATCCGCTCTGGACATTTTAATTTACATTTTGGACATCTGTACAATCTGGACATTTTTTATTATCGTCTATTAAGTGTTGGGATAAAGATCTTAAAGATCCAGACATTGTTATTTTCAGAATCGGGCCGAGTATATGAGTTATTAAATTACTATAGTTTAGTTTAGTATATATTAAATTACTATAGAGAGGTCTCGAAACTATAGTTTATCATCATCATCATCATCAGGTATAGATAATAACTAACTAATAAACTTAATACCCTTAAATACTCTTCCCCGCCGCGCTCTCCCCTGACCCCCTGACCTATTCAATTAGATTGATAATTTTATTTAAGTTAGTTATTATTTATACCTGATGATGAGAGGGACTGCTCCTCTCGAAACTATAGTTGTAATTTAACAACACATATTGTGTGTGTGTATTACAAAGTAAAGTAAAAAAAAAATTAAATTATAATGTTGCACCACGAAATATCTGCCAAATCTTTTAATGATAAAAATAATGATTTCATGTTTGGGTTTAGTTTTAGTCTTCACTACTCCGATGAAGAAAAAATATTTTTTATGATACGGGTTGGTTTTTAATACGCTTATTAATCAGGATAAATTATAGAAGTCTCGCAGAGACGAAGCTGTGCATACGAAAGTCTTTTTCTTTACGATGGCCCAGGGCTTACAATCTGTATGAGCTGGCTTAAGTGATCTGGAAACAAATCCCAGTAACTGTGTTCTCGGAACTTGCGTATAAATTTTATTACAAATTGTAAACCGCAATGTTTTTGCAGTAAACATTTAAATATGGTTATCTTTCGAATACGGCGGGTGGTTGTGACGGCTAGTTTTGCATAAATAAATAATAATAATAGATCGGTGAGAAGTAGTGATGCAACGAATACGAATATTCGTATTCGCCGAATAGTAGATATTTACCGAATATTCGTATTCGTCGAATATCATCACGAATATTAAAAACAAACTATTTATAACCGAATGCAACGCAAATTACGGTTTGACTGTGCACCGTGTATCCGAATACATTTACGCACTCTATTATCGTGATTCTCCTAACATTGAAGGATTTTTTAAATTATATTTATTTATACAGTAGATACCTACACAGTGATGTTTTTTAATAATAAATTAATTCTATGTTATAACATTGTAAAGTCATTGTACTCCCCATAATATGAGCCAAAGCTCGAGCTTATGGGAGGAGTATTTACAAGCCAAATTAAAGTACAAAAGCAGAAACCATTTAGAATGGATTTGTTGAGTTTTCAAGTTGTCAATTGTTACTTGTTTCACAGCATAACGTGAGTTCTTTCATCTAGTTTCGTTGGGTTATAAGGTTAGGTGCTTATTTCGTGTAATTTTTGTTTTATAATACGTATTGTTCGTTCGTAAATTTTAATTATTAAATCTCTTAGTAAAAAAAGAACAGTGGCGTATTAATTATTACCGTGTTGAATTATTCGTATTCGCCGAATAGTAGGCTTGATATTCGTATTCGTGAAAGTAGTATTCGTTGCATCACTAGTGAGAAGTGTATGAATTATGTAATAGGTCCTGTCCACGTTTCGATTGTCGCGTCGCAACCCCCCCTCTCCCGTGCCTCGGGCCCCGCCAGGTCGCGGCAATTTGCATAACCACCCGAGGGCTGCTGCCGCCGACGGGCCGGTGACGCGCGCGGCCCCTGACACCGCCGGCTGCCGACACGACCGCCCTGATTGATGACACCGCTGTTTGTCGACGGATCGCAAATTTTCATGATTCATTTTTGATACCCCTAAAACATTATCTTATTTTTTTATTTATCATTTGTTTTTATTACTCTCTTTATATTATAACTCGTGGCGTCTGCTTGCTTGCTTGCCGGCTTGCCGTCGAAAAAACTTTGGATCGATTTTTAACCCTTTTCCCGTGATCCAATCGAGCTGAAGCTTTGCAAGCAGACTCATGGCGACGATCAAAAAGATCTATCAAATTTTCGTTAAAAAAAATAATAATTATAGTATAATATTGGATTTTTCAAATTTTAAATGTTTTTTCATACAAGTTGTATGGATATTTCAACGCATATGGTAGACGCGAAACCCGAAAATGAGAAAGGGAGTATTGTAAAAACTTGGTTTTTATGGGTTACTTTTTTTTACATCTAGGACCCACAAAACATCACATTGACATTTGTCTGTAGGTCCTTTTTGACATGACATGGGATTTTATTAAATACTTTTAGTATGACATATTTTAGTGTTCTTTGTCCATACTTATTTATGACCTTCGGTATTTGTAGTCCTTCTTTAACCGTATATCTGGTATAGGAATCAATCTATGCTTATATGTCCCATCTTCGTGATATCGTGTAATTAGTTTGTACTACAAGATAGCATTAATTGGCATAGAGCCTTGTTTCTTGAAGAGTTCATTTATATCTTTAGTAGCTCTTTCTTTATTTATTAATTTTATTGCCGAGTTTTGAATATTTTGGATTTTTCTAATATTAGTTTTGCAAGGTAGACCCCAAGTATTGCCGATTGCCGATTATTATTACCTTATTGCCGATTCCGCTTAAGATTGATATATAGTTTTCAATAATTTACTGAACGTATAAATGCCCGCACAACTGTTTTTATAAACTTTTTTAAATTTTCTTTCTCCTTCAAATGAAGACGATTGTATAAGTACATACATATGTATGTACGAATGCGTTTCCTTCCCTTCTTAGGGAAGAAAACGCAATTTTGAAGTTATTATTATTTAAAGATGCATCTTAGTCATGGCTGTGGTGCTCCACGGAAATGGATATGGCCACTTTTTTTTTTTTTTAATTTTTTCCAGTAAAATTAGTTTCGTATGTCAATAAAAAATCTACGTAATTAATCATCTTATAAAAAATCACATATTTTCTACCTAAATTTGAGGCTCCCAGGGTGGTGTAACCCCTTATGGTCGGCGCCGCACTAAGCACATCATCCGCCGCGTCTTTTATGCGCTTATCAAACACACTGCGCGGTCGATCAAATTGCTTTGCCGTGTAGTGCCGGCCTTAAGATATAAATCACCCGTAATAATGTTCATATTCCACCCGAAAATCTCCTAGAACATGTTTCCCTATTCTTTATTTTTCTATTTCATGTGCGCTATTTCTATCATTCTATTTTCAACATTCTGTAGAGCCACTGAAAAAACATATTCTATATTAAAATTTAAAATATTACGCAATATTTAGACATTGAAACAACTGATATTTTATGCGTATTAATCTATTAAGACTAGATTCTCGATAATATCACAGCGTCTTCAGGAGATTATCGTCGCGAGGGTAAAATACCTACGACCGTAATATAAACGTTAAAATTTTACCTGATGGAATTCTTCTGTTTGTAAAATTCGCTTCCGTAAAGATGTTTTCTAACATTTTCAGTACAAATGTACAAGCTCTCATATTAGAAAAGTAATTCCAATGTTGTGGCCGAAGTTGTGGAGGAAGAGCGTGTAAGAAATGAAATAAAGTAATACACACAATACGTGTATAAATTAACCAGTGTTCAAGTCAGGTACATAACCGGATACAGACCAGATATCTGTTGCATCCTTAGCTTAGGTTGTTTTGAGTTTTTCAGGTGGTTAGCGGAAAACTAAACTGTTTCTTTCTTTTAGTAGAAGAATTTGCCAGTTACCAACTTTTATAATATTTAATCGTCTCTGGCAAACCTTTTTGTTGATATTTCTTGGATCCGCCCGCATTCCTGGCCGACTTTGCATCGTATACCCTTTGAATCATTCATAATTTCTCGCTGGGGGCATTTCTTGCTCTCCATTCGCCGCAACCGATGCACATTGAATTCTTCGGTGGAGAAATGACACAACGGCATTTTTAAACGTCGGCCCTTTAAAAGATGTGTAAATGGCGTGTACGGATAAAATAATTGCTTTTCTCTAGATTTAAAAAAAAATTTATTGTAACTATTTTAAAACTAAGCTAACCGCTTCTTCTTTTGTTGGGCCTTCTCAGCTCAATGGTTGTTGGCTGTCATTTCTTTGTTAACAGAAGATTAGCCAAACTATTGCCTCCACTTCTTCTAGGGTCTCGATTTCCAGCAAACTTTCTCTGCATAACTAGATGATACTTCTTTGACGTTTCATTCGCGTTACTGAATTTTTCCGATTTTTATTGTTTTAACTTCCTTCTTTTTCTTCAACTTTATTTAGACTCAAGAGTCTGTTTATGCAGGAGTTTTCTCTTGTGATGTCGAGTTCCAGCTATCTCTCCGTAGCTTCGGGGATCTCCCTGGTGGGCGCTGTCCATCTGGTACGCCATGCAGAGCTATGTACGGTAATCTTGTTGTACTCATTCTCTGTACGTGTTGGTACCAGTATCGTAGACGCTGTCGCCCCCGTTTGACCACATCTTGAATCTTTTTACTTCCCTTTTGTTTAATTATCCAAACAATCTCTCTACAGTGTGTCCTTTACAGTGTCCTTGGAAGCTTCTCAACGTGTACACATAAATTTATATAAACGTATAGGGTGTCTCGTAGCAAAGCTTTGGGAAAGTCTCCTTCATTCAATTTTAAATAGAAAATCTGCCATATTCTGAAAATAACAACATTGTTATTTGGCGATTGTTAACCCAACACTCAAAAATAGAGAATCGTCAAGACATCTGTTAAATGTCAATATTCTAGCATTGCGACGAAAATAATAACACGGTATGCAATTTCTACACAAAGGTCTCGTCGAAAATTCCAAAAGTCGTAAATGTAAATTATAAAAGTAATTACACGGGCGTAAATAAATACGTCCTGTATATTTTTTAGTGTTGGAGTAGCAATTACCGAAATAGTAATATTGCTATTTTCAGAATTCAGCCAAATATTCTTTATACTTTGGCTGAAATGTCGACAGTTACGAAAATAAGCGACATCAAAGTTTGCATTTTTATTTCAATATTTCTGGCACATCTTTTGTAAAACGTTAGACTATCATGAAAGTAACTTGTATTATTGAATATTAAAATACACTTTAATACAAGTAAAATAAAATGTGAGTAAAACAAAAAAAAATTGGCAACTTGTAATCATTTTATTTGATTCGCATTAAGATTAAGGCGAATGGATTTTTAATATTCGATTTAAGTTATTATAGATATTCTCCAACAGTTAACAGAAGACAAGTCAGAAGTATTGAAATAAAAATTCGCTTATCTCCATAACTATTGTCATCAGGACGTTGTTGTTTGAACATTTTCGACTGTTAATTTTAGCATTGTGTACTGTATCCTGTATATATGAACACAACCCGAGTTTTGAAAGAAAATCTTTAGTCACACATTCCCCGCTGCACGCAGCTTCCCACGGTGGATGGACCGCTGCGTATGTTGACCGTTTCAGCCATCCGCATTACCGGGGGCGCGCGCTACATTCTCCGGGCCGGCGTGCAGGCCCCGCGGCCGCCCATTATTCCATTAAACTCGGCCCCACCACATCGCGTGTCCAACGTAATCCACGTTGTGACGCGCACTAAGACATTGTTGCGCCGAACCGCCCAATCGGGGCCGGGTTGCGCAGCAGCGGACCGTTCCAGATTTCGTGACGTCACGTGACGGATGACAAAGTCAATCTACGGCCACGTGTCAAGATATCTTCTCCATCCCCTTTATCTTGGACAACACTCTTCCACTGCTCTCTGCCCTGTATCGGTTACTTGGGGCCACTGTTAGATCAATCTTTCTCTGCAGAGTTCTCTGTGATCTTCTTACGTCCTTTTCATTCTTCCATTTACTTTACACAATGGTAGGGGTCGGACATGTTCATCGTTGATGATTTGATGGGCGTGACCATGGCTGATGTTCGAAGAAGACACTACCTTACCGATGGTAACTCGTCAATTTCCTAGAATCACCTTTCGAGCTTCTGAATCTTGTCACCGTGGAAGGTGACGGGCGCCCTTCTCACTCTTCGTGCGTTACACGCGTACAGCCATTTTTTAACCTCTCAATAAAAAAAAAATACTTACACATTATGAAGTACTGTAATAAAAGTCTACGGCGAATTTCAACCGCTTTCACTGCTCGTCCTTGCTCCTCCATGGTGCAAACTGCTAACAACAACTGAACATGTTTACACTGTAATAATAACTGGAAGACAAATGACGCGATCAAGATCAAAATTCACACGCGTGACCGCAGTCGCACTAACTCTAAACATGCTTGCGCAAAAGACGGATAATATTTGACTCGCCCTCGTTCAAGCCTTCTTCCCTCTGATGCTGACAAGATAATCTGTTGAGACAATCTTTCGTTTCCCATGCGTAGGATATACCCAAACCAAATTAGTCGATTTTTTTTATACGGCAGCGGATTCATCCCAAAATCCTTTCTGATGATATGATTCATGATTTAATAATCTCTCACGAGTCAGGTAGACAAAGAGCTTCTTTGTGAATACCTGAAATTATGAATATAAAATATTATCTACACCTACACAAAGTACTCGTTCGATTTTTTCTTACATTTTTCCGGGTTACACCAGGAGCCTTTCCTATATTTTGCGCAGGGTACTAAAACGTAACCATGCAAAAGTTGGTTTCAACCGATTCAAGAGGGTACGGTCGTATAGAGAACAGATATTTTATATACATTCAATTTATGAGTATAAAATATTTATTCGTTTGCGGTTTCTTAAGAAATGGTTTAAATTGCGATTATAAATTGAATAGTGTTATAATAGATCACTTATTTCATGTGTCCAATATGATGGCTTCCATGTATCTATTCTATATATATATTATAGCGATTTCGTAAGTATTTATTAATTACAGTAATCAAGTTTTTTTTTATTTTCGTTCCAAAATACTATTGCGAAATATACGAGTATAAGTAAGAAAAATTCCGCAACTGGTTTGTATTTAGGGGCCGTCAGCAATAAAATACAAGTCAAATTACTCGTCAGACGGGTTTTTAAAATTAAACATTTGTATTGGAGCGAGCTCATCACATTTTGCGATTTTTTTTTGCTTATTTATTGCACAGCTTACGCATCGTTGCATGTGTGTGTGTGTGTGCAGCCTAGTTCACTGAGACTATTAAAAAAACTTGTCTTCCTAATTATACATCGATCGTGTTATCGGGAATTGGGTAATGAAGGAAAGGCGATGCGTACGAGTCACATCTATATTCTTTACCAACTAACCTTTAGCCGTTTCTCCGAAGGAACAGGCAGAGAGGATAGAATGCCTCGTTGCACGTGACCAAATCATGAATTCAGCCTACTTTCGTTTTTTTTGTTGGCCAATTCCAGGCTTCACTTCCATACATTTTAGTTGGCACCAGAACTCTATTGTGTAGCGCTAGTATTCCTTCCTGCGACAAATTCCTATTGGTAATTATTACATTCAGATACTCAATATTTTTCTGTTTCTAAAGTAAGTTTAATGCTTGTGCTACTCAAATAGGTATAGCTTGGTGGTCTCCTGGAACGAGGTTCGAGTCTTCAACCACTAGATGTACAAAACTGAATCATGTTTTTCAACTAACAGTACTATACTATATTTTAAACACGTACAATATTTTCATATCATTCGTGTTGCCCGACATAATTATAGTTAATAAACACGCATACCTGAGCTCGATGTTTTGGATTTTGTATCCTTTTAAACTATAAACTATGATTTCAATAATATCGCAATACTGATAAAGATAAATTAAATAAAATTTATTGTAATTCATGAGTGTAGAATATTAAAAAAATCGTTGCATCAGCAATTATCGTAGATGATAAATATATGGCTAAAATAATTGATTTAAGTTTAATAATACTTGGGAGTCTTAATACTGTCTAGATTAACACCTCTAGGCAAAATATAAGATATGTTTAATATAAAAATTAAAAAATCACATGATTTTTTCTGAGTTCAATTATTTATTAAATACACACAGGACGATCGTTTCGACTGATTAAGTCATCATCAACTGATAAACATAGAACTTATTTGTCAGTTTATATACCAATTATTTGGTGAAAAACCTTAATAATAATACAAAGAATACAGTCATCAGTTTTACAAATATATCAAATAATTGGGTGCTTAATTTCTAAAATAACGAAATGTGGGGAATAACGTGGATGAAGCAAACAAGATCATGGATAATACAAACAAACAATAATAGATTTTAGGTGGTTAAAGACATTGATTACGGCAATGCCTTTGACCATTTAAAATCTATTTAGAAGATATAGGTATCCTCGGATCCATACATTATTGAAAAACCTCAATTTGATGTCGTACAAAGAGGTGATATTTTAATGTTGTGCTTATTTTTAAAATCCAAACTGGAAACATACAGGCAGAATTTATTATAAAAGTAATGGGCACGTACATGCAAAAGGCAAAAATAGAATGATTCGCCATTCAGGGAGAGGTTCATATCTTCTAATGAAATGGAAGAAAGAAATGTCTCAATTTAAAATAATGCTTAGAAAATATGTACTGTGTAAATTCTAGGTAGGTTACTTATTTATTTTTTTTGTTTATATTAGAGCATATGTATTAGCGAAGGGCATAACCTCATTTCGGAATGAAGGCTTCAACATGCACACGTTCACAAATTTGAAGACTTCACATTTCATTTGTAGTAGGTACCGAAACATTACGCACTTTGTCTACTTCAGTGAACTACGTAAAGTTAGATGCTTATTCGTTGTTCATGTAGTACTACTTCCAACCTGTACTACTACAAAATTATGCTTGTAGCTCAACATTATCGCTGAGGGGGGGATGGGATTTGAATCGGTCGTTTATCCACATCAAATCCGCCAAAGTTTTCATATTATTGAAAGTGAACTGAAGTGTTCATTCATTCCACTTCACTAAAAATCACACTTCACGGCCATAGGTGTTTGAAATTCGATTTAAAACGCGTGAAGTGTGAAGTCGAGTACAATGAAGTACTTAATTTGAAGTGTACAGTTTGAAGTGTGCGATTCAATTAAAAACGTGTGAACTGTGCAGTTCAGTATAATGAAGTACTTCACCGTAAAACTTCGTTCAGAGCGGACCCATCACTAATGTGCGCTTTTTTAATACTTAACCAAATAAGATTAATTAAAGTTTTTTATATTATGATTTCATTGATCGGAGAAGTATGTCGCGTGCTCGTGATGCGGGATGGACGGAGGATGACGAAGGCGAGGACGTGCGACACCCGTATGACGTAACGATCATATACAATAATCAAGTAACTGTTCCTGTTACCGAAGATAAATGTCGATCCATACGTCATCGGCGTACTTGGAAGTGAATGCTCTGATTCGCTGCGTTACTTTTGAATCGCACATTATACAGTGCGTTCCGAACTAAGAGAAAAAAAATAGTAATGGAAATTTCAAATAAAATTAATTATCCAAGTCATAATAAAACTGAACCATTTTTAAATAAAACTACCTGTAACCTATCAAAAATGACGGTACTTTTACCTGTCGGTTCCGAATGAAGTATTTATTTATATTTTTGAAAAAAAAAAGTTACGGACGTTACACTAAGTTACGCGGACGGACGAACGAACGGACAGACAGGCAGACAGACAATGGAAGTATTATAATTGGGATAATATAACCGTTCTTCGTAGGAACTTAATATTGTTTTTGTTAAATTATTAACGGAATCTATACTTGTTACTAGATAGGAATTCAAAATTACACTGTTTGAGTACCTACTTATAAACTAGTAGTACCGTTAAGTTAATTATCTTTATTACGGTTTTATTAATGGGTCCTAGAGAATTGTTTACTTCACTTTTACAAAATAATAATAAAACTGAAATCAGAAATTTTTGATTTTCTATGTCTAGTGCAAAAGTTATTAATATATTACTAGTAGCCGTATACCCGTGAAAAATCGCGGAACATCATTTAAGTATTCTTTATTTATTATACATAATAAAAATCCTGTCGAACGTAGGAGGCGTAAATTAATGGTTAGCGTCTTAGCTAAGCCTTGCTCTTACAATATGTAGTACATATAGAAAAGCGGTGGTGGCTTTGTCAGTTAGTTGCCTTCCGTGCGTCCGAGGTTTAAGTCTTTCTCCAGCCGTGTGATTTCGTTATTTAGCCGTGAAATCCAGGATGTTACGGAGTTACGGGACAGACAGACGAAATTGTCATACTTAAATATGTTATGAATTTATTAATTATAATTTCCCCGTGAAGAAGTGCATTTGTATCACTTGTATTTCTTTGAATTTATCAACATGGCTCTTTTACAAAATTAAATTTTTCATGCATACTTAATGTGTCGAAAAATCAATTTCCCCCATTGATTTCTCCAATCGATAATGGCAAAAAATATTTTGAAAATTCTGAAAATCCAATTATTAAATTTGTAAGAAAATTTATAAACTAGGGGTGAACTATCTACAGGTTATTCTAAACAGCGTGTCGTTTAAAGGTTTTGTGAAATAATAATAGAAAAAAAATACATAAAAAAATTTCAACATCAGTTTATACATCTCGGTGTTTCATTATCTGATTATGGAATACTAGTAAGAAGGACGTGATCTAGATAATTTATATTTGAATTTTAGTTTAAAAATTTACATTATCGTTAAAAATTGATAGCAATAATAATCATAATATGATATAAAAGTTATTATAATACAAGACTCATTAGAATCTGTAGAACTGTAATTATCTTTTATCGCAGTGATACTGCAACACACCACTACATCACAAGAACCACTTCACAACATAAAATACAAGTGTCTCATACGAAGACTTCATTTGGACAAAGACACTTCCTGTACGTAGCACCGAAACTTTTCAACTTCCTGGACTCCATCACAAAACAAATTCCATCACAAAGTCTCTTAAAAAAAAAGTTAGATGAATGGATGAGAGAACCACAAGGAAGAGTTTTTACGGTGCCTATATAACACATTGGTCTGAAATCAATTTACATTGTAACTTTATTTCTTATCCCTAACTTTTAGTGTTTTCCAACATCGCACATCTTTTTTTGATTTTATCGTACATTAAATTATGCTTTTTATGTTTTTTATATTATGTTGTCTTTTTTAATGTCTATCTTGCATTATTATTTTTTCTTTCTACTTTTTTCTTCTATATAAACTGCAGAAAATACTATAAAAAAAGGAGGCGGTTTACCTAGAACAGGCCTAGCCTAAGTTATATTATATTATTATATAACTTAGGCTATATTATATTATATAAATTATATTATATAAATTATATTCCGAATATATTTTGTGTGAGCAAATAAAAAAAAATCACTTCTTCAGTAAACGATTTATAACTTTGTGGTGACATATTTAATAATTAAATAATACACGACTTGGTATACACCACTAAATTTTCCTTTATTCACCTCTACAAGTTTCGGGAACGAAGTTCCCTTCCTCAGGAGAATATAATGTATGCTAAAAATTATTATATGATCAATATATAGTTAACTAGTGGGAGGAGAGTAGGCGGAGTAAATAGAAAGGGGTAGGGGAGGGGTGTTGTTAGGGAATAATTAAGGGATTGTCAACTTTGTTTTTTTTTAAATTGTTTTTAATAATTTTTATTTTTAATTTAATTGAATTTGACTGTTTATTATATTATTATTCAGGTTAATATTTTTTCTTATTTCTAAAATTTCAAAACTATCTAATTGTCTATTATTTTTGTTATTTTGTAAAATTTGAAGACCTAAATTGATCGTCGGCCAAAAGTCTCGACGAAATTAACTCATCATACCCAAGTTGTCTTCGTACCGCTTGGTCTTGACAATGATTTCTTTATCACTGTACTATAAAGCAAACTGCAAACACCACTGGCGTATTGCAATTATAATAAATTAATAATAATAAATATTATAATTTCTAGGAAGTTGTTAGAAGAAGATAGTTGGCCATTTTATTGCGTCCATCCGTCTTCATTAACGATGGGTAGGTACTTTGCAAACATCCTGTTTAAGGCGCTTCTGGTACGGCATTTGCGAGCGAATTCGTGCGGATCTGTGTTGCCTGTCATGTCTCCAGATGACTTTTGATGCATCGCATACACCCTGCCACCACGCGTGCAACTGTCAGCAGTCAACTACAGTCTAGAAAATGTGGTACACTGCCACATTTTAAAATTACTTGGAGTAATAATCATTACCGGTATGGACCGGTAGAAATCTCGGATCCGACGAAGGTCTCTGCGAAACCTCGTCTATCAGATGACGTAAGGATTATTTCCGACGTCACTGTCAGCGTCCTAAAACCATGATTGAAGAGTGTAATAAGTGGACGATTATCAGGATCGCTTTATTTCTAATGCGGCAGGACGTATTTTTGGTGCCGTTTATGTGGCGATAATTTTTATATAATACAATTTTTTATTATCATACCAAAAACGCCACTTCTGCGTATGGTGCACGATTTTATTATAAATACGGTAATAACGACACATCCCTCATAATCGGCCGCGACTTAGCTGCTTATGGGCCAGTTGTATCAACTTGGATCATAGTAATCTTTCGTTTAAACCAGCGATTACTGCGTTTTCCACCAATCACACAACTCGTTTTCGTAAAAATTCTTTAATAATCTTCCCCAAACGATCAGGAAAATAGCACATAGGAAAAAATTTAAAATTGAAACAAAAAAAGACAAACACCTACTAGACACTTAAAAAAAAACTGTTTTAAAATGCATGTACCTGTAATACTCCTTCTCTATACACGAGTCTTCTGATTCTCATAGAGTAAAAATAGATTGTTTCCATATTTGAAATGTTAAATGATATTAATTTTTGTAAAAAGAACAAAAAATAAATTAATACTAAAAAAAAGTAACCCATAAAAACCAAGTTTACAATACTCCCTTTCTCATTTTCGGGTTTCGTGTCTACCATATGCGTCGGCATCTCCATACAACTTGTATGAAAAAACCATTAAAAATTTGAAAAATCCAAAATTATACTATAATTATTATTATTATTTAACGAAAATTTGATAAATCTTCTTGATCGTCGCCACGAGTCTGCTTGCAAAGTTTCAGCTCGATTGGATCACGGGAAGAGGGTTGAAAATCGATCCAAAGCTTTTTCGACGGCAAGGAAGCAGACGCCACGAGTTAATTAAAGGGTGTAATAAAATCCAAGTTGATACAACCGGCCCTAAGGCTTAAAAATATGGGTTAAAAAATCCGGCTACGAGTTTTTTTTTTTGATAATTTATTTTCACTTTCTATATTTAACCAAGCACAAACAACTTTATTTTCGGCTACCTGCGGGAAAATATTACAAAGGTCCATTACTACCCGCGAGTTAATTAAATCTTTCGAAAGAGGAATTAAAATAAGTCCTTCAAAGCATAGCACTTCACGGTTTTGGCTGGATTTAATTTAAGTGGTAATTGCACTTGCTACAGAAGTACTTACACTTGTTGACTGAATTATTGTAAGTTAATTGGAAAATATATATTTCGAAGAGAAACTCAAGGAACAGGCCAATCCTACCAGCTGCAATTATCGTCTCGCACAAGCGTGATTGGTTTAAACATACTCGTAATTACCTGCGTAAAGAAAATAAAAATATAAAATTAACATAAAAGCAGTAATTAGAAATATATCTATCTGAATTGAAAAGCGATATTAATGCACGCCCTAACTATTAGACCCATCACACGGGCCTTGATCTGTTTCTCCATTTTTAAGGAGGGTAATGTGTTTATCGGCCAATGTATGTGTGTATGTTTGTTCCTTTGTGGCGCTCTAGAGACCAAATGCGTGGACCGATGTTGTCTTAATCTTGCGAGTTTCACTAAAGACATGACAGTAATCAAAATTCTTCTATATGGCAACAACTAGAAAAAGAAAAAATGAAAGTCGACGAACTATATTAAGTTGGGTATCATCGAATAGGTATTTGAAAATCATCTCATTATTATGAAGATTTGAGCCGGTCTAAATTTTTAATGGGTCCCGACTGTTAAAAGTCGCTATGTTCCGCATTAGAATTTATTATTTGTTTTATGTGTGTATCGATCGTGAAACTATTTCAAAGTAGTAGTTATTCTATATAGAATTCTAGACTACTGGAATTTTCAGTTTTTATTTAAAGTTCATTTTTAACGCAGTCGTGTTTTTTGATTTTTAATTTATTTTTTTTTACCCATTTTTCCCAATACGAATACCGCTCAGCTGACAGTAGGTACTTCACTGAAATCTCCATTCATAATACTGAATTCTTGACTCAAGTGCAGTCAGCTAGACTGTGGAATCAACTACGCACAGACATCACCATGAGTATCTTCAAATGTAGCTAAAGCAATTTTACTTTTTCCAAAAACTAGTTTAACTCTTACTTGTTCTTATTCATCTCCTACTCATTTCGTCACTATGGAGCCTGTTGTTTTATCGCTGTAACATTATATAACGGAAATATATTTCAATTAAATTGTGTAATTAGTTGGAACAAACTGGCGATAAACTCGTCATTATATTATATTTAATAATATGTGTACAAAAAGTGAAATTATAGCCGTCCAACAGAGGCGAAGCTATGTATATGAGAAACGTGTATGGAAGTTTTCATAGGGTGTCCTAGGGCTTACGACCTTTATAAGCTGGCTTAAGTTACTTACTTATACACGTTTCCCATATAAATAGCTTCGTCTCTGTTATACTTCTATTATTTATCTTAATTTATAATTATCCACCTGTGGACAAAATACAATAATTTCGTTGTCTGTTCGTCCGTCCGTCTGTCTGTCTGTCCCCGTAACTTCGTGTAACGTCCGCAATTTCGTTCGAATTCACGGCTAAAAAAAAAACTCCCGGAGATGGGGCTTGAACCCCGGGCCACCAAACCGAACCGGCCGTTTCGCGCATATCGCCACGGCCGCCTCTCCGCGGAGCGCCAAAAAGATGCTATAAATGTGTATTATACCAGGGCTTAGCAAAGACGCGAACCAATGTTCCATCATTTTTGACGGGTTGAAGCTAATATTGTTATAATCAGTAGTCCCCCCCCCACTACCCTGTCTCGCTTAGTAACGCTGTATGTCTGTATTTCCTTACTCAGCGTATTTGGTGTGTTGTATGCGTCTGGCATATTTGGCGCGGCGCAGGGCGCGGACGGCCCCGGCTCATCTGTATGCCGCGGGCGGGAGAAGTTAATGCGCTGTTAGGAATGTTCACCGAGCGACAGCCCGTTTTGCGCCATGCACCACCGTGCGCGAGGCCCGCGGTGAAAACGGCGCAAGTAACATTCAAAATAATATTTTTTAAATTTCTCCATCGAACCGCACGATTGAGCATTATTTTTATAACCACTGTACTTTTAAAATACTGTACTACAAATTTTAAAAGCCTCAGCAACCGTAGAGCTTGCGTAAGAAGATGTATGAATGTAGCCGAAGCAAAAGTGGTGTACCGAGATAGGAGAATATAGCGTTCCACCCTCTCTGCCTACCCCTGCGGGGAAACGGCATTATAGTTGGTTAGTTAGTTAGTTAGTACTTTTGAGACCAAGACCAACAATAAATCATTATTTAAGGATCCTGGCCTCTTCAGGCAGTAGTTTACTCCACCGCAGCATCTGTTGCTGCAGTAAGCCCTCCAATCGCATACACCAGGTTTTCTCGCTTCGTTCTCAACATTATCCCTCCATCTTCTTCGAGGCTTTCCACTTTGTCGCGTCCCTCTTGGCGCTGACGGTACAGACACATTTGTGGGTGCCTTGTAGGAGGCATTCTTTGGACGGTAGTGACATTCAAACCATTATTTTATAATCGGTTAACGTGGTACAGTTGTTTGAGATTTGTATCGACGGTTGGTAACTGAGATATAACTGCTATCTAGTACCGATGGTTGCCCGTCGAATTGCGAAAAATCAGTTAGCAATCATCAGCACAATCAGATGAAAATCTCAATAAGCGGTTAGGGTGTGTTTAGTCACAGCAAGAAATAAAAATAATAATAAAATCAGGAAACGCTTGTTATTTTGCTTTACAGAAATTGCTGTTGTCGAAGTTGTTATCACAAAAAGATTAAATTAAACTGTACACAACAATGATACATCTGGTCTCTAGCTCAAAAACTGGTTGCAGGTTTTCGAAAATAAAGTCTTGAGTGATATGAGTTTAAAGTTCTCTCCAAATTAAATTGGGTTAAAAACAATTCTCATTTGTGTGCGCACGCATAACCAAAGTTTAGTTAAAAAAAATTGTAATTTGTTCCGATAGCACCAAAACAAATAATTATTCGGTAAATAGGGAATCAATTTGGTTAATTTGAACAAATTAACCAAATTTTTTAACGACTGACCAGTTTTTTTTTAATAACTGACTTGGTCGGTATTATCCCAAGCCCCACAGGACCATTAGCGTGAAGGATGGACGACATTTGCTGGCCGCGAGGAAGAAAGTGACAAAGTCTACTATGTAAGGTCTCCGGATTTTCTGGTTTCGCTACGGCTGGCGTAAAAAGGTTCAAAGCATTCGTTTAATTAAAGCTGATTAATTTGTTAACTTTATTTGAAGAGATTATAACATTTTGTATTAAAATCTGTAAACCTCATCGTGGTAAAATTTCTAGTGACGAGAAATATACCTAGAATTAAATATGTATATTTATTTTTCGTGATTTGCTTTATTTACATACGCATTTTGATTTTACTTTCGTTCGTATATTTATGCTTGGAGGTTAGGAATATGTCTTACCATTTTACTATCAAAAACGAAATGTTGATAAACTTAATTGACGGTCGCTCAAGCGTGTACACGAACGGAAGTGAATCCTGGAATTGGCAAAAAAGGAATGAAAGTAGACTGAATACGGTGGAAATGCGGAATTAACAAATTAGAAGTGAATGTGAGAATAGAGGACTTACTCCAGTATGGAATCATTGGATGGGGAGAAGCGTACAACAACATAATAAACTCAGTTAAAGTAGTACAATAGAGAACAATAATTAAGTAATTCTAAAAAAAATCAACCTCTGCCACACAAACGCTTTTTTTCAAAATTCAATGTAAATAAAATAGAAAATATTTTTTATAAAAATGTATCAATTATTCAAATAGTGATAGATCACAATATTAAACAATTCGTATCAAGCACATCTTTAAGATATGAAAATAACTTAAAAATACCAAAGTGCAATACCAAACAATATCAACAAAACTACATATATTAAGGCATAAAAAACATTTATAATCTTCCTACAGAAATCAAACAGCTAAAAGACATACAACTATTAAAAAATAAATTAATTGAACATTTCAAAAAACACAATATATTTAAAAAATATAAAAAAAAATTGCAGGCATTTTTTGGAAAGGAACAGTGAAAACCCAAAATGTATCTTTAGTAAACCAATATGTATCATAAGTAACACATTCTGTAACCAATATAAGTACCTATATGAATAAAAAAAAAAGGATCACTGAGATGGTTTGGTCGTGTGGAACGTATGAACGAGGAGAGAATGGTTATAAAAATAAATGAAGCGAGTGTCGAAGGCGACAGGAACAGAGCGCGTCCGCGAAAGACCTGGCATGGTCGGATACAACAAATATTGGAGGATGGCCCTGAAACTTCAGCAACCGTAGAGCGTGCCTGAGAAGATGTTTGTATGTGTGATAGAAGATCTATCTTATCCTCTGCCTACCTACCTATCAAGGGCACAGCGTGATGTTTATAGCAGGGGCGTGCAGTGAATACAAGAAGCATGATTTTTATTTAAATATATTGGAAAAAAATTGAAATTAAATATTTATCTGGCAGAATATTATGAAATACTAAATTTGAATAATATGTTCATTATTGTGATAGGAATATTATGATATATATATATATCTTATTTCGGTTTCTTTTCAAAATATATGCTTAGGAAAAAGTCACACTGCACGCCGCTAATGGTTAGTTAATTCTTAAATAATTTTTAAAAATAAATGTTTCTAATATTTTTAATATTTAAAGCACTAACTTTGTGGTTAACAGAGTGTTAGTTAAGGTTGTATAAATCGCTACCAGATTTTAGGTCTACCGGTTTCGAGACGTGCCCGTCTCTTTGTCAGGACCAACACTACTATGTTCACAACGCTATACACTACAACCAGTATTATTTTCACCAATATTTATCACATGCGTGTTAATCTTGTCAAGGACAAGCATGCACTAACTAGCCTTGTTTGTAATTGTTCTGTAGGCTAGTTAGCGCATGCTTGTCCTTGACTATACTATGGTTGTGGTGCATAGCATGCCTAAGTTTTAAGAAAAATTTTGAGTGCAGAATTTTTTTCCTACTTAATAATTAAGTCTCTTTTTCTCTTGTTCATTCTTTTTGTATTATTTTTTAACATGCCTATGTTTTTCTGCTAATAATTAAGTTTATTTTTCTTTTGTTTAAATTTTATTATTTGTTGTTATATAATTTTTAAAATGTCTTAGTTTAATTCATAAATATTTATCATTACTAACATATTTCTAAATGTGGAGACCTGTAATTGGCCATCTATATTATATCAATGTTTTCTACGCTTCTTTGTTGTGCTGTTGGTCTTCCATGAATATTAAATAAAAAAAATATATATAAAAATAGTGTTTTGAACATGGTAGTGTAGTGTTGATCCCGACGACGAGACGGGTACGTCTCGAAACCGGTTGACCTAAAATCTGGTAGTGGTTTATACAAATTTATCTGACACTGTAATAAATGCTTCGTTTGAAATGCACGCAGCTCTCCGCGCAGCGCAATTACCAAGTTCGGCGTCTTGCAGGGTGGTGCGCCCGAGCGTCCAATTAATGGGCGGCCGGTTAGCGCCAGCAGCGGTGCAGCGTGAATAATTGAGGTGCTCCGGAAGCGGGCGGCGCCGGGCCCGCGCGGTGCACTCGGAGTGCACTTGCACCGAGAATGTGTCGAAATAGAAGTGCCGCATTTGAATAATTCAGTTTTGAAGGGCGTCCGTGAAAACGCCGAATGTTCACGCGAAATTTCTGATTTTCTATTTAGCCACGATGGAATACTATTCGACAGCGCCTTAACGTTTGTTTACGTTTTTATGATTGATTGAATTTATAATGCCGGCCGTACGTAATGCGGAATGTGCCCTGTCTGCCCCGCAATTTCGCGCACTATTGCTGTTTTTTAGACACTTTTTTGTGATGGTATATGTAAAAATCAAAAATAATCGCTAAGAAGTTGCAGTTTCTGGTTTTTCAATATACAGTTTTCAATAATTACTTATTCATTAATTATGAAGATCAGTACTGTCAGAAATGATGCGCATGTTTATCGAATAAAACCATGGAAGCAATAACACAAAAGATATTTTATTTTAATATTTTCGTTCTAAATATATCAAAGAACATAAAAATACTTCATTTTAACACTTTTTATTAAAAAAAAATAACACTTTTTTTTAACAGAAAAATAACACAATTAATGCGCGGTTCGAAGACGACATTTGGAATGATTTTTTGTCCGGTTTGCGTGGCAAATGAGGTTACTTGACAAATAGAACTCGTTCATTCATTCAAAAACTTGAGATACAGCCAATGATAAGCTTTAAAAACTCATAAATGCAGGTAAAATAGATCGAATTCGCGTACGCGTCTAGGGTGCGCAGATCTGCGCTCCGGCACCCGACCGGTTAAAACGTCGACTTTGACGGCATTACAATGTTATTATAAAATAACTGTCAAGATACAGAAAGAGCAGTATTTCTTTTTTTTTCACAAAACGGCCGTATAATGTGTATAAAAGCAAAGGCAGCAATTGCGTAAAAAAAAATAATGCAGTCTTCGAGGATTACTAGTTTATAATGTACCGAATTCGAGTTTTTATAGGAAACATGATTTTGGAAGTACATTTTAAATTAGTAATCCTCGGTGACTGCATTCAAAACATTTTAGTTTTATTTTTTGGATATTGTTACTTACTTACCATCAAGCCGTTTCTCCGCGGGGGTAGGCAGAGAGGATAAAGCGCCACACTCTTCTGTTCTGACATTCAACTCTCGCCTCATCCAAATTTATATATCTTCGCATGCAAGCTCACCGGTTGTTGAGGCTTCTAACGGAACTACCTTCCAGTATCTGGTTAATCTGGTCATGCCACGTCTTCCGCGTTTGCCCTCTCTTTCTGACGCCATCTACACTTGCATTATATGTCTTTATTACTATTCTTTCCTCATTCATTCGCCCAACATGCCCAAACCGCCTGAGGGACCCTTTTTTAATTCTATTTATTATGCTAAGATCAGCTTTACATTCATTCCTAATACCTTCATTCTTTACTCTAACATAAATGGATTTGTCACACATACGTCTAAGGGATCTCATCTCCACTGCATTCAATCTACCTTCGTTCCTCTTCCGCCAGCTCCAGGCTTCACTTCCATACATCAGAATTCCATTATGAACCGCTAGTTTTGCCTCGGTAGACATATTTCAATTAGAAACTATTGCGTTCAAAGCACCGTTCACCCTATTCCCCGCAGTCACTCTCCTCTCGATTTTTCAACATTCCCTCTTGTATCGAACATACTTCCCAAGTACACAACTCATCTACTTGTTCCAAACATTCATTATCTGCTAGTATTTCACACGTTGCCTCACTTTCCTCTTTCTCGAATACCGTGGATATTGTTGCCTTTGCTTTTATACCCCGCACATCTGGGCTACCGTGGAGCCGGTCAAGATTTCCGGGTTGACGTTGATATCAGCTTGAAGTACTTACGTGAAGGCTGTATTATACCGAGGCCGTACAAGAAAATAAAAGAAGAGTTGCGTATCGATTTAATGTTACAAGGCACACAAAAATAGATGACCGCAGCGCTGTTGACGTATACGCCACCCACCAGCGGGCGGTGGTAGTCCCTGGCCGTGCGGCGTATCACCCTGTCTGGGTTCTCGAGTGCTGCCCGAGCCTGCGAATCTGTAAGCGCTCGATTACATAATCATCACAAGCGCTTGCGAGTCGAGCATCGGACCAATGCCACTTTGATTGCTCGAGGAGGTGTTTAAACGGCGTCTACGGTAAACAGGAATGTGATACGGGCGCCTGTAGTCCATACTTTTAATATTATATGTGCACAACTATAAGAAATAATTAAATACTTTAAAGTTTCATACCTTCTAGTTTTGCTTATTTTATAATACAGAGTATCTCTAGCTTGTAGCAAAAACCACGGGGGAGTCGTCTGCATTAAATTTTGAATAGAAAATATTATTTTACATTATGGGTGAAATTTCGACAATCGCGAGAAAAGCGACATCAAAGTTTCCATTTTTTTTTCAATCGGCCGTATTCTGAACTAAGCAATATTGCTATTTCTGTATCTTAAGAGTTATTATTATGACATTGTAATGCCACCAATTTTGAAGTTTTAAGTTTGACGGCTTTTAAATTAATTAATTCAATTAAGAATTCAATCAAGAAAGCTCATATTCATAATTGTGAATAACTTAACGTTTGATTACGTTTTAGAGCTTTCTGATTGATTGAATTCATTAATTTCAAACCTGTCAAACTTAAAATTGGCGGCATTGCAATGTTATACGATAACTGTAAAGATACAGAAATAGCAATATTGCTTATTTTAGAATACGGCGGAATTATTTCAGACTTATTTTCTGGAAAACGTTAAGAGTATCAGCATAGTAACCACCTATATGGGATATTGAAAATTCATTATCTGTAAGTCAAATAAAACGGAAAAAACTTTAAAATTTCTGTAACTGTCGATTACGTCGTATTTAAATTAATTTCACACAAAATGTAAAGAATATTTTCTATTCAAAACTTAATGAAGAAGATTTCCCCGCAGTATTTTATTTGCTACTAGCTACGAGACACCTTTATATTGGGCCGTTTCCTCGTCGGGATAGGCAAAGAGGATAAAGCGCCACATTCTTCAGTCTTTACATAACTCTCGCCTCGTCCACATTCATACATCTTCCGATGGCAGCTCGTCGATTTTTGACGAATCTGAGAGGACCATCTTCCATTATCTGGTTTACCTGATCATGGGTCGCCCGCAAAGATCCTTTATTTCCGGTGCCATCAACACTCGCGTCATATACTTTACTTGCCTCTCTCTTTCGTTCAAGAAGATTAGATTATATTTTTCAATCCAATTCGCATAGCTTCACATCATTGCTACTTAGTTCATACTTTACTGTATTACTTTTCTTTGGTAATTTGTTCGTTCTTTACTCCTTAAATCATAGTATTAGTACCAAAATATAATTTACGTGGCTCTTGGTATTAATCAATAAACCTTATTCAAGAAGGTATACAAAACATCAATTTTCTAAACGATGACCTGAACCTATAGATCCATTAAATCAATTATTTATTTACGTATTCTTATATGATCGCACTATATTCAAAAACTAAATATATAGGTATATACACATAAATTTACATGTAAAATATACTTAAATGTAAAAACATGTTACTAGAGCGTGCCGAAGACACTTGTAATTGGGGTAATGGGCATAGTCTTCATTTATAATGTTTTATTATTAAAGTATCATGTACCTATTATCCTGCTAGTGTCTTTAATAAATATAAAAAATTAAAAAAAACATAATTAGCATAGCTTCTAATTTTAATTTAATTTTATGTATTTTGATTTGAATATGAATGCAGATAATAATAATTATCGCCGCTAGTACTTGCGAGATCCGGAAATATAATCTGCCGCCAGGTGGCACGCGTATTGCGGGAATTTCAAGTTGCGTCTATAATTATAAGAATATATATTATTGAATACTTGTTTATGTTCATTGTTTAACTTAGGTTGTACTGTGATAGTCAAAATTTTTTGACGATAAATTTTATTTTCTAAATTAAAAAAAAAACTCTTGGGCGCGAAGCGGCTACTGCGAATTGTCGCGACTAAATCAATTGTTGTCTGCTAGTTCGCCTAAAAAGCATTCATGAAATACCAACAATTGCATTGAAGTGGATATCCCTGTGTTCTTTGTTATTCATTAATCTATTTTGCATCCAATTCACTTTTCCTCGCTCGATTTTTGTGCAATTATCATCAGATGATAATATTATTTACATTTACAGAGAATTTATGCCATTATCCCACCAATCAACGTGTAACGCACCTGTAATCTACGACACATGCGTAGCTCTGAAATAGTGATTCGATCATCGAGCAAAGGTCACCCATCTAAATAATGCCCGCAAGACGGATGTTGTTGGCGAACTAATAAAAATGGAGTACTACTATTTTAATTATAATCGAGAAATGCCACAATAAATTCAAGTACGTATGTATGTACCATGTACGCTAACACTACGCAGAATGAAGTGTTAGTAGACATTTTTCCGTTTAAGAAAGGCAATCAAATTAGTATGTGTAAGTCTTGCGTACGAGGCACATCGTTTCGATGTGTTGTGTTTGGTTGGTGTTGGTGTTCATACCCGTAAACACTTAACACAACGAAATAATGTACGTCGTGCGCACGGCTTACGCACACTAATTCGATTGTTTTAAATGTAAAGAGGTCTACCTAATGTAACCGGTTTTGTTCTTGACTGCTCATTAGCTTTTGTAGTATATTCATTGCCTTAAATTATAAAATTTGTTTTCTGCATATAGTACATCTGCTTCAATATACCAATTTTAATACTATTTTTTTTATTAAATTCAAAAAGTAGGTGAAATTTGTAACAAGTCTTGAAATTTTGTATACTGTAATTTTCACGTATAGCGTATACTCTTCGACAACATGTTTAAATATAAAGTTATTTTCACTTTTACTTTTAATTAGAGTTTTTCAACTGAATTACTGAATAGTTTTCGAGCCAAAAAGTTATGGTTAAAAGCTCTAATCTAGTTTATTACTTCTTATAAAAATGAATAATAAAAACCCACATTTTCGCCAAAAGATGAATTAGTATCGAGAGTCCTTTGCTACCAATTCATCTTAATAAGCGTCTATTAATAAACACTAGAGAAAGTATACCACAAGGGAAATTGTGACAGTTATAAAAGCGTATTTTATAAGATTTTCGAATCAAATTTGTAATAATTATTTATGATATATATTATGTAAGTGTATTTGAGCTTAATCTTGAAGACAATTCCGACTTATTCTGATTTATTTATTAGGTGCAGTAAAAGTGTAGTAGCTGTAACCCGTCAAAAATGACGGAACATTGGTTCTTGTCTTTGCTAAGCCCTAGTGTACATTTATAGCAGTGGGAACATCGCAGCATGACTACACATAACCAATTATTTGGAAGAAAAATCGGAATACAACATATATTTCGTAATATTTCTATCATAATTGTTATCTGTAGCATAAATATTTGATTTCAATTTTTTTTCCAAAATATACGTTTACAAAAAAGCAACATGCGTGAAGCGGCCGGTTCGGGCTTGCTGGCCCGGGGTTCGAGCCCCATCTCCGGCCGTTTAATTTGGTTTTTTAGCCGTAAATTCAAACGAAGTTGCGGACGGGCGGACATTATTATGTCTGATTCAACTGACATCAATTGCGTATTCGCTGTAGGTATTTCCCTGCCGTAAACTAAGTATTTAGATTTTCTTTAAATGTATTTTGTGTAAATGTGAAATAATTGATATTCGTGTATTTTTTCTAACTCAAATCCGAGGTAATTCAGTTGAAACGAAGCAAATTTTTGTTGTTTTTGCGACGCGATGTTTAACATCGATGAGTACAAAAAATCTAATCCGCTAGTGTTTTCCTTCAATAAAAAGCCAATGAACTCGAGCCGAATTCAACGAAGGTTAAATAAATGTGTTCTCCGTATAAGCGACATTTATTTATGACCATTTGCGTATTTATTAAAATTATGTGTTTTACGAGATAAATGTACACTTTTGAACAACTTTTGAATAAGTTTTTTTCTGCGTTTAATTTTTCGATGCTGCGATATTTTTATCATACAGGTCTTCTGAAATTCACATCGATGGAGCTGGTACGCAATTGGAGGCTTCAAGCACATCTAATCCTTCCACAAAAATGTATTATTTTATATTTTAACGCAGAAAAAGTTATTTTGCGGGCTTTCAGGGTAAAATGTGTCACGAAAGTGAGTTAAAAATTTAACTTTATAAATAAAATAGCGCGTTGGAAAAATTTGTAGGTAGGTTCACGAGTTTATAACTTATGCATAGAGAGTCATTCCAAGGAATACGCTGACGTCAACTCGGACGTTTACCAAAAATGCATTTTCTACTTTTTTGTACCAATACATATAAAACATTATTCCCCACGATACAAAATTTCAAAAACAGACTAATACGCTCATTTTATACGCAATAGCTCTCCCGTAAAATTTATTTTTTGTAGATGCCTTAAGTTTACGTAGAGAAGGTCGATATATAGGGTGTAACAGAACTAGTCCACAATACTTTACAGGTAGATTCAGCCTATCAATAGTTATGGAGATTAGCTACTGTAAAGTTTGCATTTTTTTTACAATAATCCTGAATTATCTTTTGTAAAACGTTGGACTATCATTAAAATAACTTATATATTGAAAATTCATTCGCCTTAATACAAGTCAAATAAAATTACTCAAACCTCACAAAAAATTGGTTCAAATTACTGCAAGGGTTTGATAATTTTATTTTACTTGTATTTGAAGCATAAGAATTTTTAGTATTCGGTATGAGTTACTTTTATTATAGTCCGTCGTTTTACAGAAGATAAGTTATAAATATTGAAAAGAATACTAATTTTAAAAATAGCTTATTATAGCAAATGTCAATATTTATATAATCGTACCGAAAATACCTATTGACTTTTAATTTAATATTTTATCACTTTGGGTGAAAACTAGCGATGGTATTTTAACTGGTGACACGCTAACTTTATTTGAGATTTGTATCTGATTACGTCGATGATTGGCAACTGATTTTTTTCAATTCGACGGACAACCGTTTGTACTATAATTTTGTAGTTTGTACAACAATTTTATTGTCACGTGTCGTGGCTAGGGAGGAATGAATGAAAACACTGGAAATTAATTAGCGATTTTTTAATTACTAATTAATTAACCATTCAATGTACAAAGTCACTTAAAACACATTATACTAATACACTATTCTTTTAATTACACTTTTTTGCAATATATTACTCATCAATAAACACTATGGTGGGTGACACGTATTTAACATTCACTAGAACGTTCCATCCAGTTCTCGCTCGCAGTATTTACCCCTGATTCTTTTCTCCAATCAGGTACTTCTCTCGATTATTCGTATTTATATCCAAGTGCTGATGCTTTCGTACTTTCTGGATTATTCTAGTGTTTAGGAGAAGGTCCTCGTCGCTTCAAGGCTTTTCTAGGCGTTTCTGGACGTTTGTAGACGTTTTCCGAAGGTTACAGATCACCCTAGATGGTTATAGGCCGTTCTCGATGTTTCGATAGTGTCATGACATTTACGAAGAATTCGGACAGCGCTTAAATTATTTTTAGCGTGCCATTCCGTGACAATATATATTAGTTACCAATCATCGATATAATCGGATACAAATCCTAAATAACCGTACCGAAAATAACGGTTTTACCATCGCTAGTGAAAACTTTTTAGCTGTGTGAAACAAACCGATTCCTACCAATTTTAAGGGCGCATTTCTACCGCAATCAGTCTAGTCATTCAGCAGGCTTCACTTTCATACATTTTTGTTGGTATAAAGTATCCAGTATACATCAATCTATCAATCGTGTTATCAATGTAAACAGAATGATGTTTTACGAATAACATTTTTCGTTCGTGAATTCAAACCCCCGTATAAAAAATCTTGTCCGATTCTCGGATAATTTTTCAGAATCTTGTCTCTTTTGCAAACTGACGTGTTTATAATCGGTATCTCTATGTTATTTACGCGCAGAACTTTATACGGCCGGAGACGAATTAAGATTAACACAATGTCATCGAAGCTGTGTGCAAAGTTTAGAATTGAGAAGAAAAAATCTTTACTGCAAAATCGCGGTTTTGGGATGTGCGCCATTGTATCGAACCTACAGCTGCCACTGTCGATAATCGATAACAAAGACTATACAAGACTGAAAAGACACGTCGTTATCCTTTAATTTTCAACAACAAGTAATTGATATATTGCAAGTTTTTATTTTTCTCAGAAATAATAAACGCTCTTGGGACATTTTGCGGCTCAATGATAAAAGATGTTTTTTTATTTATTTTATTTACCCGGAATTTGTTTTATTGATTGTAATCCTTTTCGGGTAAATATTTTATATTCTTTGAATGTAATTCGTTTTTTTTTTCAATTTTAATATTATCGCTCTTTTTACTTGGTTTTACTTATGGACTTTGCCATTTTTCTGCGTAGCTAGCTGCCGATGTTTTTTTATGCGGTCGTGTCTTATGACGGCCAACCACCTTCGCCCGTCGCGTGTTTGATAAACACGACGTTTTGCAGAGGGGCCGATCAATCAAAAAAATCGAAATACCACACAATTAGACTTCGCGGGTGGTGATTATATCCCGTCCGCGGACGATTACTGATTCAACCCTTTTCATATTTTTATTTTTTCCCCTTTGCAGTTTTGCTGAGTGAGACGATAGAAAACGACGACCTCGAAAACAAGACGTTGAAGATCACCGACTTTGGCCTGGCGAGGGAAGTCTACAAGACCACCCCCATGTCGGCTGCGGGGACGTACGCGTGGATGCCACCCGAGGTAATTATCACAACGTTTGTTAGCTGTCATTCCCATGTTTTATATTATGTACTAGCTGTGCCCGCGCGGCTTCGCACGCGCAGATTTTTAGTACACTGTTTGGATCGTCATAGAATTTTCGCGAACCTTCCAGAACATTCTCCTTCCAGAACTTTCAAGAAATTTATTGAATGTACAGGAACCTTCTAGACACACCCACACAATCCGCCACTCAGTTTAGAACCTTATAGAACTTTCGGGAATTTTCTAGAACCTTCTCTATCCAGAACTTTCTAAAGCGGATTTTTCCAGAACCTTCTAGACTTACCGACACAGTCGGCGCGCCTATTTAAAACAATCTGAAGCATTCGCGGCCTTCCCAAAACAAAACAATGTGCTAGAAAGCACATTTTCATCACCCACTCCCACCCACGCACAGCCAGCGCCACCAAACTCGCACATTTTCGATGTGACACCAAGGGCTATCAACCACCATAACCACCAGTGGATGGTTGTGGAGAAAATTTGGCGGATAGGGAAACACGAGTTTCTTTTTATATATATACATTAATATATAGATATATATAATATAATATATATATATATAGATATATATATATATATATATAATATATATATAAATAAAGATATAAATGATTTCTTTTTTTATTAAAATAAGACGTGTCTTATGGTGGCGATTTTAATGTTCAGGGTGATACAGCACCCAACTTGGTTTAACAGTGAGGAATCAGGGGAATGAGACAGTAATAATAATGACGTGGATTAGTGATGGTTAAATCGTGATTTTAACCGGTTATTTTTTGTACAGTTATTTGAGATTCGTATCAGATTGTATTGATGATTGATAATTAACATATAGTTATTGTCTAGTACCGATGGTTGCACGTCGAGTTGCAAAAAATTAGTTGCCAATCATCGACGCAATCAGATACAAATCTCATATAACGGTTAGTATATCGCCGGATAAAATACGATCAATATCTTATATATGCAACAATAAATTTTGAAAAAAATAAATAGAAATTAATATTCCTCGAAATATTCTTCTCACAATTATCATAATATTATTGAGATTTGCATATATCATTATATACAGGGTTATTTGGAAAACATTAATAACCTCGCAGGTCTATATTCCTGCCTTGATTATGAGTCGAAATTTTTGAAGCAGTCATGACCTAATATAATATCAATAGTTATGGAGTTGTGCAATATCAATGTTTGCATTTTTTTCAATATTTCCGACTTATTTTTTACAAAACGTTCAACTGTCATCACTGAAAATTATTTTGATTACGATAAATTTATTCGTTTCAATACAAGTTAAATAAAATTGTATAAATGATATGTTTTTTATAAATTTTTATTTTTTGTGTTTTTTCCAAACCTTTTTAGATAGTTGATAATTTTTTTCTTAAATAAATTAAAGGAATAGACATTTTTATTTTATAATTAATACAAAAAAAAATATATTTCAGATTTTAGCTAGCCATTTTTCCCTGTTTGTTTCTATAATTTAATAAGGATTTTATGCTTATTGGCCTAATTTTAATTGTCAATTTTTACTAATTATAATTAAAAATTACTTATTAAATTAATAATGTGACATCACTGCAATTTTTTTTAGCATCCGTATGTGTATAAAGATAAGACAAGGTCATGATTTTTATCATTTTATAAATTTATAGTAAATAAACATTCCTTTAAATGTTTTTTTTTTAAATATTAAATCTATATATTAGTAGTTAAATGGCAAATAGGAAAATTTATTAATTAGAAAAAATTAGCTTTTTTTATTAGTTCTAAAAAACACAGTTTTATATTCAACAACACATTCTTATTGTGAAGTTGCAATATTTTCAGAACAAAGTTCTGTGAAATTTAAAACCAAATTACCGGTAGCAGCCAAATATTTTTTCATGGATTTGATTTTTCTCTATGTCTTTCTAATTGATTCATGAATTTTGTTTTAAACTCAGTTTTATTTTACGTGCCTTACTTTATTACTGATAGATGTTTAAAATAGTTGGTTCAAAAAGGATTATTCCTTTCATTAAGGTAACTGTATGAAAAATGCTGAAATTTTCAAAATATCTCTGGATTTATGGATATCTATGGATTTATGGATAAATAATTTTCCACCACATATACATAAAATGATCAAATCAAATTTGTTCTTCTGAAAGTTTTAAAGTTTTTTTTGTGTTGAGATTTTCTCATAATAATATTGAGAATTAATAAAAAATATGGCATAAAAATATGTGACTTTATTGTAATAAAATGCAATAGGTTTCTATTTGCAATTATAAATATGTAATACATATAAAATTGAACATATGTACTTATTTCCGTAAGCCTGTATTTGTACACTCCCACATTGATCTAAATCAAATTTCGCATACTTAATCTCTTATAAATGATATAATTTGTGTTCTATTGAAATCCATATCCATTCCAAATTTCACTTAACTGCCCTTCCCTGAGGGAAATCACCCCCCTCGGGCACAACACCCTTCTCCTTCTTGGACCAAATTTTACAAACATAATTTTTTAGAGGCTGTGTAAAACAAGCTCTCATTTACACTTGAATAATAGCATAGGAGCTCACACTCTTGATCCAAATTTGACCGCATTTAGCAAACTCTTTGCTTATGCTAGTTTTTAGTATTAATCTGTAATTTTTCCCCTCTTTCATATTCAAAAGTTTTAAGTTATTTTCTATTAAAATTGGACACCTATATATACATGACAATTAATTTTAAACATCCTTTGGAGATTTATTTAAGCATTTATTTTTATCGATTGTGATTTATTTACGTAGTTGCAGTTCCACGTGAAAATATTCGTAACATTTTACAATTTTTCTAACATTCCTTCAAATTTATATTTCAGGTTATAAAGAAATCAACATTCTCACGAGCGAGCGATGTTTGGTCCTATGGTGTGCTACTGTGGGAACTACTGACGGGCGAGACACCGTACAGGGGGATCGACGCCCTCGCCGTTGCTTATGGCGTCGCTGTTAATAAGCTGACGCTGCCTATACCGAGCACTTGCCCCAAAGAATGGAGGGATTTAATGGAAGGTATGCATCTAGTTTTTTTTAAATTTTAAACTTACAAAACGAAACTAAATTTCTTTTTAAACTTTTAAACATTTTTGAAAGATTTTTATCCATTTTTTATTTTATTTTATAAATAGAATAATACGCGGCCATGTGTCCACAATTTGAATCGTTTTGAAAGATCTCTTCGTGAGCATTTTTATAAATAACACAAGATATAAGTTCTGTTAAATTTGTTACAAAAAATTAATTTTGACACGAGTCGATGTTTTCATAGCTTTAATTATCCTGATTTTCTTTTGACATTTCAAAACAATTACATAATTGTAAATGAGCAAATTAAATCAGGAAGACTGACAAATTCTTTTGTTTTTGTTCACGTATCAACAGTTCAATGGTTCAGTGATCTCTCATAGAGTCAATCGGTATGGATGTTTATTTATTTGAATGATTTTGCATTCTTATATAATATACAGGGTATCCCGTGTCTGACGTCAAGCCGAAATCGGGTGATAATACTAACACTTATCAGAAATATATTTTAAAATAATCTAAGTCATATGTTTTAAAAATTATAAGCATTTAAAAAAAATCTACATCCTGTGACGGTCTTTTCACTCCTGTTGCTACAAATCTTTATTTTTCTTCATTTTTTTATTATTATGTAATCTGAAATAATGCTTCTGTAAATTTTTGTCCAAAATTCAAATCTAACTGCTCCAGCTTGGAAGAAAAGGTCACTTTTGACCAAACCAAGTATTCAAAATCAATACTTTGCCCAGTTTTAACTGATTGTTTTTTTATTTTTTTAAATATTTTTCTGATAACTATTATTACTTGGCCCATCACCCGATTTCGGCTTGATGTTGAGATACGGGACGTCCTGTATGAGAATGCAAAATAATTCTTATATGTATAATATATACCAAGTTTGGATCTAGCGGATTTGTCATCATGGTGAAATTCTTATCATAATTTGGAAATTTCTAATATTAGCATAGTCTCTGTTTAGATTCTGTATCGAGAAAGCATTTATAATATTTTCATGCGCACGATAAGGTACCTACACTCTGTTTTGACTGTCTGCGTGGGCAGAAGCTTTTCCTGTTTTGACACGTTTGTACCGTAATCGAGAGATGCCTCTTGTCAGTTGTCGTCGCAACGGCGGAGAATGTGTGTTGTTTTTTGTGCATTTTGTGAGCATAAATTTAAATTCGCTTTTTATTAATCCTGTGAAATATAGCTATGTTGGGATTCATTGAAAATTAATAAAATTGTAATATTTTTATGCAAAGCATATAACATTTCTGATGTGTAAACATCTTAGCCTCGCGTCCCTCCTCCTATTAAATTTCACACTATGTTAATCTTACTAAAATGTACTGTGTGTACGGTGTCCTGATGAATATATCATACTTACCACGTCTTGCGTTTTGACACCTTTAAGAAGTCCACACTTGAATGTTTGACAATTTAAATTTGTATCTATTTTATTTTATGCCCCAGTTGGTACGTGAGTTCTTTACCTACCAGTTAGTGAATTTAGTACCTGCATGGCAGTAACATCTTTCGTTTAAGAAAGTCAATCAAATTAGTATGTGTAAGCAACGCATATGAGGCACATGGTTTCATTGTGTTGGTGTTTATACCCACAACCACCAACACAATGAAACAATGTGCGTGCAATGCTTTACATACTAATTTGATTGTTTTTCTTAAATGAAAAGACCCAAATCTACCTAAAAATCTGAAATTAAAAATATATATTTACCTAGAACCCACCTATACTAAGTACAAAGCAAAGCAACCTTTTTTTAACAAATGAAGTTTTAACATTTACACACATTTGTTCATAACCATGATAGTTCTAATTGTTGGATTTTTTATTATTAATGTACTCGGCAGTCAATAATTTAGCCAGTGACATCAAATTTTAATGCCTTTGACTTAAACGTCATTTCTCCTTGCTCAGTCGGTTGTATTGACAATGAAGTAATGGATTAAGTAAGATCTAAGTTATACCTAAGTACTATGCAAAATTTTTATCATAGAAATTAACAATTTTTATTATTTTTTCGGTCGTCATGCTCCATACACTCCCTTATATTTTGTTTTGGTGTAAAATACTGTAGAACCTCGATTATCCGGATTGTTCAAAATTTTACGAATTTGCTGATTTGCACTTGGCGAATTGCGACACTGTTTATGTACGTGATGAAATGCTTTACTTTTTTGTTCCAACAATGGTTCGCCCAGCACAGTGGTCGTAAACTTTTTAATACATTTTGCGTCGTCATAAAAATATAACTTGACGTATTTATAAATAATTTATATTAAAAATACATAATTTCTATGGCACTGATCTGTCTAGACACTGTAGTTTTATATGTGATAAAGAAGATGTAATCGAGTAGTGAAATTGCGATGCGAATGATCCTGGATTAAAAAATTTAAATGATGAGGAAATAATTAAAGAAATATCTGTTTTTGAAGCAAGAATCTTAACTAAGTGTTTATCAGGGGCGTGCAGTGAGGACAAGAAGCATGATTTTTATTTAAAAAGATATTTGGAAAAAAGATTGAAATTAAATATTTATCTGGTACAATATTATGAAATATTAAAATCTGATGAACATGTTAGTTATTGTTATAGGAATATTACGAGATTTCATAATCTCGAGACTCTTATTTCGTTCCTTTTCAAAATATATGTTTAGGAAAAAGTCGTGCTTCTTGTTCTCACTCCACGCCCCTGGTGTTTACAATTTTTTTATTTTTAAATTTTTTACAAATACATTTTGTACTTCTTGTACTGTACAATACTTCAATTCTAAACATGAGAAATTACTCTTTGAGAATTGAACAATGTCTATAAAAATGATATAAAGTGAATTTTCTTAGAAAATATATTACGGAATAAATAAGTCAATCATTTTAGATTTTGATTTTACTTGGAAATACCAGTGATAAAATGTTGGCAAATGTGAAGAAATTTTTTTTTCACTGCAGATTAAATTAGTGGGATTTCCAATAGAAAAACTTCAAGGCAAATTTTTATTTTCTTTCTGGGAAAACCTTATTTGTCTTACTCAGAATCAAATTTAAAAACAAGTTTTTAATTTAATGTTTTAAACAACACGGCTCTCGGCTCTCGATAACATAAAAATGAAAACTTACAAGATAGCTGACAATTTGTTATAGTTTATTTTAACTGTTCGAAGCATATTTTTTCTTCTGTGTGGAGGTTTGAACTTTAACCACCGTAACACATTTGCTTGGTTTAACTTTTTCAATTTTTAGTACACCAATAATCCTGAAGCAAAGAACATTGTTCTCAAAACATGTAGATTGTTGTTGTAGAAAGTGGTGAAAACAAAGTGATTTGTGTTTTATTTTAATAGTTTATTTTATATGTTCAGGCACATTCAGAGCAGTTTAAAGTAATCACACTTTAGCGCAACACATTAAGTATATTCATAATTACTTTAATTAATCAGTACAACCCATCTCTTGTTCTAATCAGTTGAATGAGTAAAATTTCATATTTTCGGCATTTAATCTCACTGATTTTATATTTTGGTCAGATGTTAAAAAAATGTTATTTTTAATCGAATATGAATGTGAAAAACAACCGCTAAATTACAAGATCTGTTGTGGCGTTCTTCAAATTATGAAAATATTTTTACAATATAAAATTAGTATTAAAAAAAGGGACATCAAAACATATTTAAAAAACATACATTAATTAAACTTTTGTATCTGTACATAACTAGGCACCTTTCTAATTCTTTCCCCTTTATGTGTCAATGATAATGGCAAACCCTTGCTAGCTTGAAAAATTCTTGGAATCCAAACATGTGTGTCTAAAAAATAAACATAAAAGAATACGCTTCAAATACACATAAAAAATTTCATTAATTTACACATATTAACATCCATATTAAAAATTACCAATAAATCAAAGGTGACTGACTGTTGAAAAGAAATAAAAAATGAATATGTAATTAATTGATTAATTATTTTTTCCATGTTTTCTAGCTTGTTGGCAATCGAACCCCCACGACAGGCCTTCGTTTGAAGAAATACTCGATGCTCTGGAGCACATCAGAAATTCCGAGTTTACGATGGGACCGCACGAATCATTCCACACGATGCAAGATGATTGGAGGATCGAAATAGAGGAGGTGCTGCGAGATCTCAGGAGAAAGGAAAAGGTAAACGTTTATTTAATTCAAAAAGTTTTCAGGTCGTTTAAAATTTTTATAAACAATTCAGATATCTACGTTTTATTTACACCAGTATTAATAACGGGCATGGTAATTGAAATTGTAATTTTCTAAATGGTCATTCTCTATTAAGCTTTAAAATACAAGATCGTCTTAAGACTGACTGCTTTTCAATAATAATTGAATAATAAACTAATGTTTGTGAGATATTTTAGTCAGCTTTTTTTCTGTGGGCAATAATTTGCTTATCTGACACTGTGAGTTGGAAAATGTCGCTGGTAATTGCAACATTCACATTTTACAATTTTAACACTAATTATTTTTTGAGATATCGTCATTTCAAACAGCATAAATAGCTAATAACAGATTCATCGTCAAATCAGGTTCAGCTTTGGCATATTTCTGCTAACTGCATTCTGATTAAGATGCCTTAACTAAAACGTTTGATGTGGATTGTGACTACTAAAAGAATAAAGAGGTCTCTTAAACCGTTACTACCGTCGAATAGTCAGTCTCTGATGATGACGGATCAAGTGAAGTAATAATGACTTCAGCATAATGAGAATATTCTAATTGTATTGCGATTATTGGTGTAGTGCAACATATTGCTTTTATTACTGCAAACTATTAAATTACTACCCCCGTTTAATCTGCGATGGCAATTTCTGTCTATTTAAATTTGTCTTTGTATTTTTTACATAATCGGCAATGAACTTTCAAACGTATACAGTGAAACTCGGATTTTACATATTACTGCAAAAATTACTTATGTCAAAATTTGCCGGTCCCATTCCAGTTTCACACAATAGGGTATTTAAAATTTCACATTGCAATCGTGACACGCAAAAAAGTATATTCCTCGAATTTTATACATTTTCCGCTGAAAATTGTAAAATGTGCAATTTTATACAGTTATTTTATTATCGCATAATTTACCAAGTTCATAATTTTGTATTGGCAGTGCTGAAATGGCTGTTAGTGAAAATTTTAAAAATGGTACCATACAGGGTGTTTCATAGCTAGTAGCAAAAACTTCAGAGGAGTTTTTTTATATCTTCAACTTTAGGTGAAATATGAATAGTTATGAAGATAAGCGACATCAATATTTCAATTACTCAATATTTCCGACTTATCTTTTCTATAACTCATATTGAAGATTTAAAATTCATTCATTAACTGATAGTGTGGGAGATAGGTCAGAAATATTTGAAAAATGCAAGCTGGTAAAAATCAAAAATTTTGCTTCTCTCCTTAACTTTTGACATTTAACCCAAGTGTAAACAATATTTTCCATTGAATGATGAAAACTCTCTGAAGTTTTTGCTACTAGCTGTGAGATAGGTCAGAAATATTTGAAAAATGCAAGCTGGTAAAAATAAAAAATTTTGCTTCTCTCCTTAACTTTTGACATTTAACCGAAAGTGTAAACAATATTTTCCATTGAATGATGAAGACTCCCTGAAGCTTTTGCTACTAGCTATGAGACATCCGGTATCAACAATGCTTTTAGTTGACGGAGCACAATTTTCACTTCAAAAAGGCCATCATGAAAAAATGTGCGAGTCTGTATGATGAATGACTTAATGACCCAAAGTTCAAAAATATTTGTTGATATGACTCGCAAAACATAAAAAGATAGTGAAAAATCACTGAGTAACTAAAAATAACCAAAAATTATAAATTCACAAGTTACAAAAGCAGACTATAGAAAATGCACAAAGAATAATAAGAAGAATAATAAATAATTAACTTTTAATCTTTAGAACTTGAGATGTGCAATAATATATTTCAGAAGAGTACATATTTGATTGATTTCAATGTTCTCGATTCACTATCACTTAATTACTGATTTTCCGTCAGTTAGAATTTAATATTGAATTTTGGTATTTTTAATATCAATTTAGCATTTGAATCAGAATATAAAAATGTATAGATTTACGAGGCAAGCAAGATCATATTCCTTCAAATTTAGGTGTTTTACTTTTTATTAAAAATTTTAAGTTGAGTTGTATAATATTAAAAAAAAAAAAACTATTACTCACTGACCTTACTTTGGTGACATTGTTTTGACTGATGTGGGTTTTTAATTTTTTTTATTGTCAGTTTTTAACTCAGAGATTTATGTAGTTGCAGTAATAAACCAAAATGATTTCAATTATTCAAATCAGAAATCTACTTATGATCATAAATATTACACAAAAATTATTATAAAAAGTTATGTTCATCAGGGTTCCATATATGTATACTTAAATTACATTTTTTTTCCAATTTACCTTTTGTCAACAGCAAAATCTATTTTAGAAATGCAGTCATAACATCAAAGCTTACTATATTATGTATTTGTATATTATGTACAGGCCTATTAAAAATTTAGAAAATACCTAAATTGACTGCTGATATGTCCTTGTATGCTCTTGAGGGGTATGGGTTTATACTTGTATACAGCCGTTTTGGTATTTTCTGGGCTAGGCCAGTTGTTAGTCAGAGTTCAGCATTGCAATTGAAACTTTTACTGCAAACTCAAATTCACACGTTTATTCCGAAACGTAACAATACAAAAGGATAAGCACAAGATATCTCATTGTTGAAATGTTGAAAAACCCAAAACCGTCTATAGTCATTGAACAATCTGCATGAATTTTATTTCAATGCCAAGGTATCAATCAGATGGATGGGTAGCTCGGTCCCGAACGCTATTGAAATTAGACTTTCTTATTAAGACCTAAATAAACCACCACGAGATATCTCACGGTCGGCAGAGAACTTGTTAAATCAGTATTGCGATTTTTGCAAGATAGAAAAATTAGCAACTTTCTTTATTTATACCATTTATTTATTTATTTATTGATATTAAAGGACATAGTCCAATAAAATATAATACATAAAAAGAACAATATATAATACATCAGAATAAAAATTATAGCAATTTAAATACAAAAGCAAGGACAAATGAAAATTACTAACAAGATGGAGACAAGGTCTGGACTATCTAATCAGAGATTGTTTAAATCTGGACAGACTTACACCAAAGAAGTCCAGATCCTGTCTTGAATTTATAAGACGACATAACAATGCAAGTAATAATAGCGCGGGCTGTTTTTTAGTATGCATTGATTGAGGGGTTTTTAAAATTGCATATATCTACTTACGAGCATTGCGTGTTGCAGTGCTTGCGCATGAAATTCTGCTATTAGTTGCCCACAATTTTTTTGAGTGCATACCGTAATAATGTAATGTCCCATTTTAAGTATTCTTGTTATTTAAAGCGCACTTTGCTTTACATTTACACGCAACCAGGCCTGTAAATCATTTGAAGAGGTTTGTAATGATACGATTTTCAGCTCTTGTGTTGTTGTAGTTCCTTTTTTTTTACCTGCACTCAATATGTTGTCAAGAAAACTAGTGTTTTATATTATTTTTAGAAGTGTAACCTTTTTGTATTTCTCCGCCGGATATTTACAGTAATATGCAAAATAATGTGAATGCATGTTTTACAAAAATGTTTACTGCCCTCAAAATGAGAAGAAAAAAATCTGATAAAAAGAATGAATTAGAGATATTATCATGTGTAAAGTTCTGAGGCGAGTTCTGTTGGAAAGTAGCTTGGGAAAAACAGTCACAGAACATGTTTTATGGATATTTGACTGGCTGGTCGATATAAGCATCGGTAAAATGGTCCAATAGTGATCATCAGCCTTGCAATAAGCATCTGTCACCTTCTCGTAATAAGAACAAAACCGTCTGCATTGTTTTGCTATCCAATTAGACATATTTTTGACCTAAGTAACCTATATTCATAGTTATAGCTGCTTCTTCTGAGGATTAGCGATGGGAAGTTTCGTTCAGTCAAATGAGCTGGTCACGTTCAATCGTTTAGGGAGATAGGATTTCAATTAGTCATTTATCCACCAAACGCGTTTCGCTGACGGGTGTTGGGATTTATGTCAGTCGTTTTTCCTTCATAAAAAATTCATTGGCTTCCAAAAAAAAAATTGTCATGAAATTGTTGCTTAAGGTAGAATTGATATTGAAAATTTGCAATTGTTTATTTATCCAACCAAAAATTATTTCTGACGAGAAATAATTTTATTTTTAGAAGCAGACACAGTACTTGAATTAGTTACAATGCTCAATGGCAGTCAGAGCATACATAAAAGTGTTGCCTATCATGAAAAATAATGATTGCGTTCACATTAATTTCCACATTTCTGTATAAGTCTTTTCATATAAGCTTGCAATTGAGTTAGTGTGGGTACAGTGCGTAATACGCACATTGTTTCGTTGTGTTAAGTTTACGGATATGAAATGGGCGTGTCTGTAAACTTAACACAACAAAACAATGCGCGTATTACGCACTGTACCCACACTAACTCAATTGCAAGCTTATATGAAAAGATCTATACCTACATTGATAATTTACATGTCATTATTTATGGTTGAGTTTTTTTTTTACTATCATTAGATGCATTTATTACTCGCTTAATTCCATAAACCAATTTTATTTTTAATATAATTCCAATCAACTTTATTCTAGTTTATTATAGACATTTACCAGGACCAGGACTTTTTATTACATATTTTGTTGCATTTAATATTTTTATTTGGTGTCAAATATATTTTATATATAAGAAGATGACCACATTTAGTATGATATATTCAATATAACATTTATTAGGAGAGTAAGTACTGAAAAATTAAAAAATGCATTTCAAAGAATTTTGCTCACGAAAATATAATATAAATCATTATTTAAAAAAAAAAGAAATTGTGTTATTTTTGATTTAATTTAAGGGCTGAAATTTTAGACTCAATTTGAAGATTTAACTCCGAATACAATTTTGCATTCGCCGACTACTCTGCTATGCAATTAGAACACAATAGGAAACAAATGACTAGCCACCTCCCACACTGATTCTGCACTGTCCTTTATGTGAATTTCAGGAGCACAGTTTCATTCATGTTTATGCAACCTAACGGTGAGACTGATCTCTCGCCTCAGAGATTTGATGGTAAAGGTCGGTCGGTATATATTAGTTGGTGATTGTACTCTGTGTATAAATTAAAATAGACAAATAATGGCAGTTTGCTCCTCATTCAACTCTATACTGTCCTTTATGCTCTTTCGAGACGAGTCTCTGAGACAAGTATTTTTTTGTGTACCTACATGTGCAATAAATCAGAAAAGATCAAAATAAGATATCCTTCAATATGAAAGGAGCTTCATTCATTAGTATCAGTGGTAGATCCATTATTCTCGATTTTTTGGAAAATCCATAATTTTATTCTAATAGTGAAAAATTTTGATTTGAATTTTAAAATTATTATTAACAATATCTATACGCTTGTGTTAGTGTAAGTGTAATTTTCCCTCTCTTTAAGCTCTTAATTATAATTATTGTTATTTATTAGTTTAGTAGCTTGTTGATCTTGTGGTTATGCCTCTCGCGTAGTGATCCAGTGGCTTGTGATTCGAGCCCCGTTCCGAGAGACCGGCAAGTTACTGCTAGTTTCATAGAACAAGCATTTATCCTAGTTTAAAAATATTAAGAATATTAATGCGACACATCATCATCTACATTATGAATGATAGCTAATAGCAGGTTCTAATATCCGTGCAGTGGTCATTATCGGCCACATAGTGGCCGGTACAGTCGATAGCCATTTGCAGACACCAATGGCTGCGTAGCGTGCAGTTATGACTGCGCAGCGGCCAGTACAGCTGGTAGCCAATCGCAGGCGCCTATGACCGCGTAGTGACCAGTATGGCCACCTGCACAGGCAATAGCCAATTCATAGTTTTTTGTGTTTTTTACCAATCAAACAATCTGTTTTTTGCTCAACTATTATCATCACCACTGAACAAACAACCGACCCTAAGTGATCCAGAAAAAACTCGGAGACTTCTATTTTACAATATCAATAAATTTAATTTCATTTAGTTATTAGATAGAATTATGTAAAATATTTTTATTTTATTGACTATAAATTCCTCTTATTAAAATAACCCAATTTATGTAACCTGTAAAATGCATTAGTTTAAAAATATAATACACAGATACTTTTTATTTTCAGGAGTTGAGATGTCGAGAGGAAGAGCTGACAAGGGCCCAGCTGCAGCAGAGACTTCACGAGGAGTCTCTCCAGCAGAGAGAGAGGATGCTGGCCGAGAGAGAAATGGAGCTAGTGGAGAGAGAGCTGCACATCATGATTATACAGAACAATCCTCCGCAACCCAACAAGAGAAAAGGTAAGGATATTGGAGCACTGTGAAACTCCCGTCAATCATAAGATTTGCATTATTGGGGGTTACACATGGTTTTTCAAACCCGAACACGAATATGTCCGATCTGAACTCAGTAAAAAACCATAACCACACAATTACTTAATAAAAGCACATCTAAAAATATAAATTTGCTACAAAAGAATATGTTTTTCAAACCCTAAATAATAAACAAATATTTATAAATGACAGAATTCGTGAATGTTAGCCTCCACAGTTTCACCGGAAAGGGACCAGACGGTCTCAGCATTTTTGACAGAGATCAGAATTTTATGGTTGTTGTTAAACTCATTATTTGAACTGGTTGAAAGTATGATTTTTATATTTACATACAGTACAATTTCTTTACAACACAAGTTTCAAATTAAAGTTTGTCAGTAGTCACAGAGCAGCACTATAATGTCTAGTCATGGTATTTTGAGATTTTGATCTGATTGTATTGATGATTGGCAGCTAATTTTTTGCAATTCTACAGGCAATCATTGGTACTAGATAACAATTTTATCTTAGTTATCAATCACCGGTACAATCGGATACAAATCCCAAATAACTATACCGAAAACAACCATTTAAAATAACGGTTTGACCTTCACTAATAACGCGTGGGTTGTATGTAGTACTGCGAAATTCTGATATATTTAATTTTAGTGTTCAGCGAAATTCTGATCTATTTAATTTTTGTACAAATAACAAATTTAAGAAAATGTTAACAATGTTCTGGTCAGAATCTTATGGTTTGTGTTTTTTCTTTTCTTTTGACCTTTCTGGCCGACGTTTCGAATCCCACAGAATGGTTGTAAAAACATGGCCATAATACTCCAGAAAACACAAACCAGAAGATTGAGAAAATGTTATATGAGAAATTCATATCTTACCAGTGCCAACGATAATAATATTTGAATAAGAACTTACATATTTGCTGTTCTTCATTCTTTGCGAGTCTGGTGCATTTAAATTAATTCAATAAAGATGTTACTATGTCCAAAACATATAATTTTTGCAGGCAAATTCAGCCGTGGGCGTTTGCGGTTACTGAAGAAGGAACCAGGATCTGCCATATCTCTCCCATCGGACTTCCGGCACACCATTACCGTACAGCAGCTTCAGAAAGGAGGCGCCAAGAGTGGTGCCCTCGGAACGCCTCCTGGCTCACCCAACATTCTTAGGGCTATAGCGTGTTAGTCATCATTTATTATTTATTACCATCATCATTTATTATTCTATATATGAGAATATTTTTCTCGCTTCAAAACCAAATCAAATTTCATGTGATTCAAACTCAATTAAAAAAAAATTGTGTGAAATTGTTTTATTTTTATTGATTAATTACCTAGTTTTTGACCAGAAATGTTTTCCAAAGATTTAAAAATATTTCTAGATTAATAAACAAATTTTTTTTGCCGAAACTATTTTATTAATTTGGTTTATAGTTAATTGTTTACTAACAATCATGCTTTAATTATTTTCAGTGCCAGCAGACGGGGTGAAGGGGAAAACATGGGGCCCTTCCACGCTGCATCAGCGCGAGCGCGGCCATCTGACTGCGCTCCGCCCCGTGTGCCACCACCCTCACTTCAGCAAGAGCGCCCCCAACCTGCCTCCTGCGCAACCCCCGCACCTCGCACCCATAGGTAACACGGAGACGACTCAAAAATATCTGCACATCGTTCACTTGCCGCGAATCCCCGACAACGACCAATCGAATGCCTCCATCCTTTCAAACGATTCGGCCATCTCTAACTTATCTTACAATAATAATTCTGCGCTCTCTAGTTTCAATGACAACAGACTGGTAGTCTCACGTTTACCAGACAATTTAGACAGTTCGGGAGACTGCACAATTCTATCCCCATACACTGTTCACTATACTCACTTTGGAGATCAGAGACAGTTGAGGCAAAGCTCCATGCACAGCAGCAAAAGCGCGTCTGATTTGAGTCAAAATCATTATGACACGGTCTTTTCGACCAACAGCTTTGTGATAGCGAAGCAAGTCAATTCGGGTGAAAGTTTCTACGACGAGTCTTCTAAAGATTCGAAGCGTAAAAATTCAGGGGGTCAGAAGAAAACTAGCTTTATGAACAGTCTACGGTCACGCAGTTTGGCGGAGTTGCTAGACGATGTCCGGTCTGTTTTTAAATCTGCAAGCTCTGTTTCTGTAAATCAGGAAAGATCGGGTTTGATAAATGACAATTAGTTAATCGCGTTTCCCTAATTTAGCTGATAGTGCATTTTTTTTATTTTCATTCTAAAGAAGTAACTTATTTAAAAAAAATCTAAACTCCCAACTTAGGTATATTTAATTTACCGATGAATTAAGTAGGTTAACAAGATTTCTTAATCCAGTAATTTGTTGTACACTTTCATTTTTATTATTTAATGCTCGCACATGTCAGGAGTTTCTGATGAAAACCTTCAGTATTTGTGTAAGTAGAAAAATGCATTTTTATCCATTGTGACTTTTTTGTAAAATATAAATCCTTTTTGTCAAACACTTTATGTAGTGGAGTTTTAGACATTTTTATTTCTTTATAATTAGTTTTTTTTTTATATTTAATATGTTAGTTATTATACAATGTACATTTTGATAACCTTTTAAGCATTTTTTGTGTTAAGTGATTTATGAAAATTTGCAATTGGCCATTGGTGGAATATAGTAACGGTTTTTTATTTTGAGCAATTGGTGGGCGTACGAAAACAATAACTCTATTTAAAATGTAACTAATCAAATCTAACTAAAGTAATGGCCAACAACATTTTATAAATCATTACCTGGAGGGTGGTTTAACATATTTATAAATAACTCAATAATTGTAACAAATGGGAATTATTATGATAATAATACGAAGTAATTGTGCTTCAATCGATGTAACCAAATTTAACATTACACAACCCAAGAACTGTTTAAAAGGATTAATATCTTGATCAAAATGGATTGTAACATTTGGTGATGGCTTTTTATAAAACATATATAACCACCCTCTGAAGTCTTGCAGTGTATTGTAATTTTTTTATACCTAAATGCTTTTTTACATTTTCTATTTATTTGTTTTACGAGATATTACAAAAAATTATGTTTGCATTATATTATTTACAAATATGTACGTATATTTCTCTTTTGTTATTGTGCAAGTGTCTTTGAGAACACCAAAATATATATTTTTCAGATTTTTCGGTATTATTTATATTTTTACTATAATATTTTTTATACACATTCCCGTTGATTACGACAGCATTTAAATATTTATGTAGACTTATTCCATTCTAATACATTCATTATTATAGAAATTTACATCAAATATTTATTATCTCTTACTTTTAAATATCTCTTGTTCTCACTTCTATTACTTTATAACACAAATAATTTGATCCATGTCACAAGTGTGCAATGTTTCCTCTTGTTTTGAACAATTTTTTATATACATCTATTATAATATTGTATTATTTTAATTGATAGAGTGGAATGTGATTTATTTCGTTGTTCATGATATGTATATTTATTGACATTAGCCGACGAAATGCATGATTACATGAAATATTCGTCTTGCGGTATCTTCACATACTTTTATTAGACTATTTCATTCGGATTCACTTTTTTCCAAGTGCTTTCACGCTAAATATTCACAATTGTATTTTATGTGACCAGATAATTTCAGAGTGCAAGTGATAATTTTAAATATATAATACTTGTTAGTTGGAATTACACGGGACCAAAATTTACTGATGAAAGAAAAATGTATCCGAACTGCATTTTTGTGTTCATTTTATTAAAAGATATTAACATCTGCACTGCACTGTTTTGTATTACACTAGAACCTCGTTAATTTGAAATTCAAGGAACTAAAAAAAAACATTTTGAATTATGCGCAACCTCGTTAATTCGAAATTCAAGATACCAAAAAAAAAACGCCTTGCGATTGTGAAATATGCCAAAAATCATTTAACTCTCATGAAAAAGCCAATATTTTTGTGAAAAATGTCTATAATTTTACATATTTCAAGTAATCATTATGCAGTATTTATTATGCCAACACAAAGAATGTGACATTTCTATTACTTAAGTACCGATATTGACATTTTTGCTGTTGGTCCTCCTTGCAAAAAAAAAATTTCCACATTGTCACGTTTGGATCTCACGTAATCAAAAGTGTTTAGTTATTTTTAAACTTATGGAAGGTTTTTTCAATCTACACTCGATTTTAACTTTCGATTTTGCCTTTTTTCTGACTCAGATCAACACACACCACAATTATTAGAAATACAACCTTCCACAAACACTTGAAAAAATTAGATAAGTCAGTAATTACTTTTACAAAGAAAATGTAGCATTTTAACAACACAAACACACAGGAAAAACCATTTTAAAAACGTCAAGTACGAGGAATTAGCGTAGACTAAAACCATCCGCACATGTCTAGGCAGCCAATTAAAGAAAGGACGCATAGGATTTCCCAATTTGTATTAATCTTTATATTGTAGTACAATTATGTATATTCCCAGTTCGCCACATAATATGTATAGATAAAGTGGATTCCACAAGGCACAATAGCACTAAATACATAAAGGAAATCCCACACAAGAGCGCGCGATCAAAAAACCACACGCATTATTCATTTTTTATAACTTGTTAAAAAAAATCGAATTATGTGATTTAAATTGTATTTATAGATGCACGTGGCTAAAAACAATTTTGAGTTACCGGGGTTTTTGAATGATCCGAATTAATCTACTATGAAATTAACATTTTGGGACTTGTGGGTTTTAAAAATGTCAAATTATGGCGAATTTCGAATTATCGGGGTTCGAAGTAACGGGGTTTTACTGTATATAAAAACACAAAAAACGCATTATTCCGAAGCTAGAAATGTAAATTGTTCTAAGGGTTAAAAATATATCACTTTTGTGGAATGTATCGCTGATTCGTGCAACACTTTCCACTGAACAATGTATACTCATTCCCCCGGCATTGAAATTGTGTATTTTCAAATACGTAATATGATGTATTGGACTCATCCTCCCGTGGTTTTCTCCTCTTGGCATATAACTTAAAAATGTTGAGAAGTGATTAAAAAATAAAATATAATAATTCTAGATTTATGAACGGCAACATAAATAAATCGAGTTCCGACGTGTGAATTCCAATCGTAATCCAATGAACACACGTCAGCCTACTCAAAGATTTTCATGGCTGAAATATGATTTGTTCCGAGTTATTCTATTGTGGATTGATTATTATTACCAACCGTGACGGTGGTTGCTGAACCCGTGGTACTTGTGTTACAACAACTCACATAGCAAAAGAATATAAAATTAGGAATATTGTAGTAAGGTATTTTTATTTGTTGTTTTAGTAAGTTTAATTTTTAGATTTGATAATATTGTTTACTTGTATTTGGCGTTAAAAATTTTTATTAAGAGCGCGGCTCGTCGGAATAACTAAGATAAATCATAAAAGCCAATCTATATTGGTTGATACAACCTTTCCAAACATAATGCAGACACTATTTTAACTTGTTGTGGGCCGTAAATTTTCGGAATTTTTTGTGATTTTTCTTTTTACGAAAAAACCATGAAAACATGCGTATATTAAAAAAAAACACACACATTCATATTATTTTATCGTAAGTGTCGAAATGCAATGATTTTTTTATCATTTAAGTAAAAAAAATAATCTTTTTTTGAATTTCCATAATGTTGCCAGCGCAACATTTTCTGAAAAATAATAATAATTTTTTATTTGTTTATTAGAGACAACACTACTATTAATAATAATAATCTTCTTCTGTGTGATATATTTTGTTGCACGGCACGGCACACGACGGGACATCGCACTCATAACACATAAATATGATACACTTTCACACACACACATATTTCAAATAAACGCAACAAAATTGCGTGTATTTTTGTTAATAAATCACTATTAGTATTCAATTGAATCATAAACCAACAAAAACTGACAAATATCGCAAAACATATTGTATATATTTGTATATACGTGTACAAATAAATCGAAAATCGAAAAAAATAAATCGTATTTCCCGCGCACATTGCGCATGACCGTGACCTTGACGATGGAATATTTGAATTTCGATTGCACAACACGCGATCAGAGCGCCATCTATAACAATTCTATACGATTTTGACGGCAGAAAAACTTCTGTTTTGATTGTTGATTTAAAATATAATCCGTGATGTTTTTGAGTTGAAAGTGGAACGATAGGTCACAACAGGATTTCTCTATTGGGAAAAAATTACGTTTTTCAAATTCGATACGCGGCCGTCGATAAATAAATTATTTTGTGCCTGTCGCATATATGCGACGCGGCCCAGGGGGGGTTAATTAATGATAGGTACATAAAATGAAAATAAATATGTTTATATAATATATCCCGTATATTTGTTTGTATCAGATTTCAATGAAGTTTTTTTCGAAAATTGACCTCATAAATATCCTGGCTAAGTTCATTAACTGACTGATCCGTCTTGTTACAAAATTTCGACTGTTCAAAAAAATTGTAACTCGATTAATACAATAGAACCTTTTTAATTTGAAATTCAAGGGACCCAAAAAACATTTCGAATTACACGGAACACCATTAATTCGAAAATCAAAGTACAAAAATGTTCCTGGTGAATTCTGCAATCGCTATGCGATTGAAAAAGTAAAATTCATGAAAAAGCCATTAATTTTGTAAAAATGTTTGTAGTCTTTTTTGCATATTTCAAGATATCATTTTGAAAATGCAATATTTATTATGCTAATACAAAGGTCACGACATTTCATCACTAAAGTACCCAATATTAAATTTGTTGGTTTCATTTGAATTATGTATTTTGATTTAACCGGTTGGGTGCCGGAGCGCAGATCTGCACGAAAACATTTGTACATTCTATGTGCCAGAGCGCAGATCTGTGTTCCCTAGACACGTATGCGAATTCGGCCTATTTTACCCGTGTTTATGGGTTTTTAAAGCTTTTCATTCGTTATCTCAAGTTTTTGAATGAACGAACGAGTTCTATTTGTCAAGTAACCTCATTTGCCGCGCAAACCGGACAAAAAATCATTCCAAATATCGTCTTCGAACTGAGCATTAATTGTGTTGTTTATCTCTTAAAAAATGTGTTTTTTTTTTCGTTTTATTCGATAAACATGTGCATACATTCCTGACAATAAATTTCTTTAATTATTTTCATAATTAATGAATAAGTAATTATTGTACAAGTAATTATTGAAATATAAGTAATTATTGAAGTCTGTATATTGAGAAACCAAAAACTGCAACCCGTTAGTGATTATTATTGGTTTTTACATGAATATAACCATCACAAAAAAGTGTCTAAAAAACAGCAATTGTGCGCGAAATACGGGTACATTCCGCGTTTCGTGCGGACGGCACACGACCGTTTAAGGCGCAAGGGGCTAAACATTATTTCGAATCACAAATTACCTGTGTTTTCGAATTATCAGGGTTAATCTACTATAAAAATAACTACATATTTGGAATTTATGGGTTTTAAAAATTTCGTATTATGGCGAATTTCGAATGGTCGGGGTTTGAATTAACGAATTAATAAAATCGTACTTTCACAGATTAAATATCCTATTCATGCGGCCAGTACTGGAGTTTTTTTGAGAATTAACAAGGTTCTGTTATAAATTAATTTTACAAAAAAAGCTGAATTCTATCACAAAAGCCAGTTTCCTACAGCAATTTAAATTTCTGCCATTAATATGTCTGAAGTGAGAAAAATTACCTGTTCAAGTTGTCATTAAAATTATTATTAGTATATTCGTGAACTACTTACTGATTTTTAGATGTTGTATTTTGATTTTTTTTCTTTTAATTATATCAAATCTGAAACATTCCTTAACTTTGATGAAAATTTGAAATAAAGAACTACAGACACTTTTACACCTCAGGTTTTTATAATTTTTCAGTTTTCGACAAAAAGTTTTTGGTTTTTTAACATGGAACTAAAGTGGCTTGTTAACTGTAATTTCTATATATAATGAAATATGTGATCACATTAATAAATTGGATTTTCAAATTTAATTCATGTTGAAAAAATGATAAATGTAGAACCTCGTTAATTCTAAATTCAAGGGACCCATAAAACAATTTGAATTGAACAACGGAACCATTAACCCTTTAAATGCCATGAGTATGTTTTGACGCCAAACCTTCTCGACCTTGCAGAGACAGGATTAATAACGATTTTCAGTGTCATATATTTAAAGTCAATCTGCAGTGTATGGATGATGATTTCCAGCATTTATGGACAGTTAAATCTTGTAGTGCTAGAACCTGCCATTTACTCTTGTGCTAATAATTTTTTTAAATCTTTTAAAAGATTAATTCAAAATTCAAAGTACGAAAAAATCACCAAAAATTGTAAAACTCGCAACAAAGCGATTAATTTTGTCAAAAATATCCGTGTTTTGGAAATCAATAATTCTTTTAAAAATCCAGAAATCATTTCAAAAAAGCAATATTTTTTATGCTAATACAAAGATCACGACATTTTTATTACTCAAGTATCCTGTATTTATTGTAACGAAAAAATCTAAATATTTTTTAGATTTTGTCAAATTTTAAAAAACTTTCAAATTATGTGAACTTTAAATGTATTGATTTATGGCGCAAGGAGCTAAAAATGATTTAGAATTATGAATTACAGAGATGTTTTCAAATTATTAGGGTTAATCTACTATGAAATTTAAATTTTGGGACTTGTGGGTTTTAAAAATTTTGAATTATCGGGGTTCGAATTAACGGGGGTTTTACTGTATAAAGGACGGAAGAGTGGGGACCATAAAATTTGTTGATTACTTTTATATGAATATTACTTTATTGGTAAATTTTTGTGTGCAATTGACTAATAATATATTATTCTACAAGAGCGTAAATGATTTTGAATGTAAGGTATTTTGATAGTTGCATGTTTTGCGTCGTAAGTCTTTTTAGAATGATTTTTTTTATATTATATTATATATATATAATATATTATATATATATATATACATATATGTGAGTTTTGATAGTAGATTAATATTTGAAATTTTTCATTGAAATTGATACTTTCAAGCATTTATGTTTAGAAATCTGTATTTTGTGCGTTCCAGTTGATGAAGGCTGGCCTTTCATATTTTAACTTTATTTTATGTAAACTTTACTAATCTCTTCTCTAAATCTTTTCCCAACCAAATTCATACCGTCTTTGTAATAATTTTGAATGTGGACACTTGCAACAGCTTCAAAGTGTATTATATTTGGAAATCCAATTAAAATGGTGGCGGTAGTTATATTTACCGTTGTACTTTGAGAGCTTTCCCAAGTTTGCCTTTTGTACCTAGTTAAGATGTATATTTCTACTAAATCATCCGATTGTCTGTCTCCAGTCCACTGCTGACATTCCTATAATCCTCAATATGTATTAAATAAAAGACGGAACCTTCTCTAAGTTTTCGTATTACATTGTACAGTGTCACACTATCCATCGATGTGGACACACCCTAGTTATAAAACATTGATTAGTGATCATTTTGTAGTACTTTTCTAGTTTTACTTTTTTATGATGCTTCTTAAGTAAGATGAACATTTTAATTTACAATATGATTTAATAAACTGACTTAAGCTAAATTTTGTCTTTATTTTTGTTTGCATGCTTATTATAATTTCCTCACATTGCGATCCAGGTTGGATAGTCTTTATAATATAATTCAATAAACACGCAATAACCATAATAATTATAATAAATTATAATATTAACTCTTTCAACAAAAGAAATGGAAGTGTTATATTTGGTGGTGGACATTGTTAATTACACACTCTTCAGTTGTATCAATAGATTTGACTAGCACTGATTTGAAAAGGGTAGTACGTAATATCTGCATATTGACAAATTGTTGAACTAGCTAATAAATCCGTGTCATAACATTTAAAATATAATGAAGAATTATAAAATAAATGTATGCTTTGAAAAAACATGTTATTATGTTTAATGGTTTCGAAAATGTTTCCTCAACATTTTTTCAATATACAGATATGAGGTATTTTACTCTTCCTCCGAAACGCTTTATGCTTCCCTGGGTTACGGTGCTTAAATGTCCAATGTACCAAAGACGTAACAAAATGCATTCAGTCCTTGGATATGAAGATAAGTACTACTACTTCATTTGTAAGTATACGATTTATTGTATCTGTGTTTTATTGGTACGCCTTCATTATTATGTTTGTAGAATCAAAGTGCATGGTATTTTTTTATTAAAATAGTTACAGGACAACTTTAAGGAAATCTGTTTCTTAATGCTTCTGACAATTTTCCAACATTATAAAATGGCTGATCTAAAAATCATCTTTGCTCTTTCTTAATTAAATATATTGTTTTTATTTATATTATTAGGACAAACATTTTTTTTTTCGTCTTCTGAAGATTGAGATCTAAATGTAACTTTTATGTTTGTAATTTTGATTTATTAGTTATAAACGTTAATTTTTTTAAATTTATTTAACAATATTACATGTGTTAAACACATTTTTTAATCACCTTCTCTAACTGTCCTAAAGAATTTGACAATGTTTGTGGTTGATAGGCGGGTTATCCGAATTTTGAATCGTAAATACATTTTCAATATTGGTAACTCACCTTCATTTTTGCTTGATTTTAATTCAAAGTTAATTTCGCCATAAAAAAACTATATAAATACAAAAATTATTTTTCATAATTGTAAAAAATTTTAAGATCAAAATAGTTAGTATTTTTGCATCTGAATAATTAAAAATATATTTTATTTGACATACATCTTTGCAGCATTTTTTTAAATGCACTATCGAGTTCAATGCTGTTAATAAATATAATTATATATTTTTTCTATGTTCTAAATAATTACAAATAAAAACACTATTTTGTCTTTTTCCACTGCTTTTATTTGACACAGTTTCACTACATGTTTCAGAAACATCCGTATCCTTCTTCAGGTGAGCGTAGACTTTCCTTCTCTCCCACCATCTAGATACCCTCTCCACTTCCACTGGATCCGCATCTCGTATGCCAGCTGCACACTTCGGTCTACGCTCACCTGAAGAAGAATATGGATGTTTCTGAAACAACTCGTGTCAAATTAAAGTAGAGGAAAAAACAAAATAGTGTTGTCATTTTTTAAATTATTTAAAATGGATTTTCCATAATAATATTATTCAAATTTAAACATCTCATTTTGTTTGACAATTTATAATTATATAAAATTATAATTACATCATTTTGTAAATTAGAAAAGAAAAATACTATTGACATTAATTAATCATTTCAGATAAATTTTTTGGTGGCTGTTTTTCATATTAACCTGGTTCAGTTGTGTATCAAAAATTAGTGATTGGTATTGGAGTCGTTGTACATCTACATTTGATCACTTATTTGTTGTGATTTGTTTATAGATTATAATAATGAAGAATGGGGTCCGGAATACCCGCTGGGCGGTGTAACGAGACAGCACGTGCCAATGCCTACATTATATAATACGGAAGGTATATTTAAAACAATTTATTTTAGTACAATGATCATAGGATTTTTTCTTACATCCAATTGCCAAAATGAAGATTTTTTTTTAAAATTAATTTATTGAATAACATTATTAACGGCCAAATAGTGTAACAATGCCTCGGCTTCATTACTTTATAATATTTAATGATCTTACAATTTTGTCTATTTGATTATTTTTATTCACCAAGTTGACTCTAATCTGTCCTTCACAACAGGTTTACTTAGGCCCGGTTGTTTCAAATTCGATCAAAGTAAGCGTAGAGTTTAAACTGAAATTTTACGTTCTCCACCAATCAGACGATCCGTTTTCGTAAAAATCTATGCTTTTATCGACCGCTTACTTTGATCGAACTTGAAACAACCGGGCCTTAGTCATGCCAATTCAATTCACTTCATATATTTTCTTTAACATCCTTTCTTTGCTCATTCGTTCCCTTTTTACCCAAACTATCTTTCTTAATTCTTATGAATACTACTTTTGCACTTAATTTGTAAATTCTTCATTTTTATCATTCATAAATTTTCCACACATAAATATCATCAGTTGTTCTACCGCATTTAGTCTACCCGAAAATTAAATATCAAGTTTAAATTTGTTACTTATGTATGTCATAAAGACTCATTGTGATGGTAGTAGGCTCACAGAATAGAAGGTCATACTCTTATTTTAAATAATTTTGTCTTTTTCCAGATTTATACACAATTTCACATGCATTATACAATGTTTGTTGAAACTTTATTTATTATTAAATAATTTGTATTTATAAGATTCAAATAATTACAGGTATGAGATCGAAAAAACTGAGTATAATAGAGCTAGTGTTATACAACATGGCATCCATACTGGGCGGAGTTGCGGCGGGCTATGATCTGAGGGTCTCCAACGTTAGCCCCCTTCACCCGAGATTGCAACCATATAGGTAAAACATCTCAATTAATTTCTGATATATATTATTAGGTTTACTTGAAAATAACGTAACTTTTTAATGAATCTAGCACATTACAAGAAATTTTTATTGATCAGTGTGGAAAAATTGGAACTGCGCATAACTGTATCTTTTTAAAAATTTACTATCTAAACAATATTCATTCAACCACAAAAAAAAATTGACAGCGCAAGCGAGACCTGAAGAATTCGCTGGATGTTGAATTATTATTATCCAGACTAATTATTAAAAATATATTCAAAAGGGATATAAAAGTAATGGCAGCAATTGACGGATGCGGGAAGCACGCGACTAGCTTAATAAAATTGTAACTGATCACAAAGTATTAAATGATGAAGATATTTTACAATGTGAGGTGAATCATACTATGCAACTTGTGCCAATAATGATAAAGAGAAATGTGAGTTGATTTCTGTAGAAAAAACAACCACGCTTTCTTAAACATTTTTCTTTACCTTCTTTGAGTAATTTCATTTCCATTTTTTGTTGTTTCCATGTTTAGTGAAATAAATAATAATTGCAAAAAAAGTATTTGACAACCCTGATACCGGTGAAATTTTTGCTGCGCGTAAACAGTAAGCGCGCATGGTGCGTGATTTTTGGAATTTTTCTGTATTAGACAATTTTTCATTGGTTTTAGATTGACCAGGAATTTGATCATCCGGGATTGTCTTTCACCATCCATCCTGGATGATTCCGAGTCCACTATATATGATAAATAAGAATGTGATAATGTTTATCAAATATTATATTCATATCACTGGTGAACTAATGTTAATTAAATTTATCTTATTCATCAAATTTTAGTATACATTTATTCAGAGTAATCAGGGTAAGGTAGTCCGTTCTTATTATATTAAACAATTTTTTAAAATTGAAGTGTGATTGATCCGCCGAAAATACTAAATAAAATCATTTGTGATACCACTTTTAACAAATGTATTTCAGTGAATGCTCATTTAGCTCATTAGACCATATTTTAATATGGTGCCACTTACATCCCCATGTTTTAATTAGCAACTCAGAATCTAAAAATTAATTTTCGTTTCTGCAGAGCGGAATCCCAAACTGACTCTCAGTACCGAACCAGCTCCGAGGGCAGCCCACGCTTCGGTCCTGACTATGAGTTTCACACCAGCAGTGGCTACGCCCACAACACTTACCATGGGCCAGCCAAACACTACAGGCCGCTGCTAAACACTATTACCGCAGCGCAGGTCTGAAGATATATTCCTATTGTCTATATATTTATGCTTGCATCTTTAACTAAATGACTTGCAATAATATCTCTGTTATCATACCAATATTTGAATGACATTTTTGGTTGACATTTCGAATAACCTATTGCATTGGCGCATTGACGTATTGGCTTTGGCCTAAGAAAGTCAGCACGACAACAGGACAATTCTGTAATAATAAACTTGAGAAATTCATCTAAATCAGTGTGGGCTGGAACTCCTGCGAGAAATGGTTGTTCAATCATGAAATTTTATTATATTTAAATTATTTTATGCTGTAAAAATTGATCTAGTTTATTAGTAAACAAATATTCTTACTATTTTCAAACTAAGCTAAACGCTTGCGCTATGAAAATAGGACTAACTTGCTGGTCCGGAGTGAGGTTCAAACCCGCGACCTTTGGATCACGAGGCGAGTGTGCTAACCACAAGACCAACAAGCTACTCCTTACTTAGGCGTAAATTCAATTTTCTGTCAGGATTGCCATCAATAAAGAACAAATTGTCTCATTCAGTGGGTTACAAAATTTCTTTTAATTGACATAATAAAAATAATTTGACAAATAGTTTAGTTATTTAGGGCCGGTTGTATTAACTTGGTTTATATTTGGCGACAAAAGTTTTAACTGCGAATCTCTTTAAGCGTGCATGTGATTTTTGACCTCTGTCTTCAATATCGTTTTCTTCCAATTTTAACATCATAATGTCGGTTACGGTTTACCCTATCCACAATTCAAGAAACGTTACTCCAGATACATCACCTACCTGAAAAATACCTGATGTGTGACGAGAGATGTTGAAAACAAATTTATTGTCCACAATGCCAAATGGCAAAATTAATTTAGAGTTGAGGCAAAATCCATTACTTCTGACAAAAATGTATTGTTTGAGGTCAGAAAAATCTGTGTTTGATATGTATTTTACATTTTAATTATGTACATCATTTATTATGTATGCCGGCCTAGAAAGGTTCTTTGGTTATGACCCAAAGTCTGCGAAATTACGTCAGGAGCCCTAAAAACCAACAAGGGTTATGGAGGTACATAGAATTATTTAAATATATTATATTTGTACAATGTTCTAAACATATTATTTATGTACGAGCCAACCCGCAGAAAAACCTACATAACATTATATATACACTACAATGTCGAAAAATTTAATAAAAATGATTTTGATGACAGATGTCAAATATCACACATAAAGCGAATGCACATTGGCTGTCATCACCAACTACAATCCAAGATGATAGAACCCGCCATTAATAAAAAAAAATTAGGAGTTTAGTTATTTTGATAATCAATGTATGTTATTTTTTTTTATATGACTTACATTTTCCATGTTCTCCTCTTGAGCATTTGTTTTTCTTTGCTGAAAACATAAAATAATTTCTCATTCATTTCAGATGTCTAATATCCAAGGTGACGATCAGAAGCCGCTGAGGTTCACCGATTCACCGCAGCATTATTCCAATATGTCACCCCTGCCACCTAACATGGCATCTACTTCAAGTGGCTTCGTAGGACAAACATTATCTAACACTAGCGGCCTAGGATCCAACTATACAAACACCAGTGGGCTCAGCTCCAATCTGAGTACGGCCAGTGGGCTCGGTACGACGCTGAGTTCGACACACGGCACCCAACCCCCCACTCCTAGTCCGAGAAGAAAGTCCAGTAGCACTTCTAACGAAGGAGATCTTTATGTCAACTACAGGGAAAATTTTAGTACAACCGAACGGGTACCGGGAATATATCTCGCCGGCGATTACCATAACCAATCCCAGGTGGAGTACCCGGAGGCTAACGGCCCCCTCTACGTCGGTCACTTCACTTCCAGGGGCGAGATGTACAGAAGTGAACATCATCCCCACCAGCCACCGCCATATAATTATGAAAGGAGTAACGAATACATGGCCAAACATAGAAACTTAGAAACTTATCCCTATGTTGTGTACAACGAATATGGCCAAAACCTACAGCACAACTACGACAAGCCTAATTATGATAATTATCACTCAGAATACAGTGCGGAGTACACTCATCCGTACGAAAATCCCGGGACCGGACACAACAATCGAACGCCGGCCAGGTTACCTTACAATACTCACAGAAGAACCAACTCAAATGCTTCCAACACCTCTAGTACAAACACCTCGAGCTCTAACATAAACCAGGGATTTAGGATGGAAGGAGATGAGCCTGGGAGTACGGTTTACTCTGGACAGTACAACAGACGCAGTAAAAGCAGTGAAAAGTATCCATCTACTCAGAAAACTCCAGAAAAAAGAGAATATGAGTATCCTCAAAGCAAACAGCCCATTGAATACTCTTGGAAAACTAACGAGTATCCGCCCACGACTCATTCCAGGGAATACTTTCCTAGGCAAAATTCTCAAGAAAGCGCTGTACAAGAAAGGCCAGGAAGTTTGGGGCTCGAGTTGGGTGGACAGACAAAGCTTCGTTCTAGTTTAAAGAAATACAATCAAAGTAAAAAGAGTGGGAGCGGCTCAGGCGGCGGTACACCGACTAATCCCACTCCGCCCGACAGCCTGACCAGTGAAGACAGCTCCTATGTGTCTGCTAAGGACTCGAGCGGGTCCGGGTCTCGTGTGAGATTCAGCCCGGAAGCTCTGGTGGACACTGGAGCCCCGGCTCACCAGCTGCACGAGAGGAGACCTTCGCGACATACGTAGCGACGACGTAATCTCTTCCAATATTACCTTGTGTGATCATGCTAGCGTTTACAGGTGCAACATTTGTTAATTTTTTCCACAATCTATACCATTTTTACACATAAAAAAAAATACGGGAGAAATAGTACAATTGTAAAAACCAGTTTATCATTTTGATTGGTCAGAAGTACATCGGGTCCCCGGCGCGTAATAAGAGTAATCTAAGGTCAATGTATTTGAAGAAAAAAGGGGTTAACACCAAAATTTGTATTTTTAAACGTTTAGATGTAACGCTTATTGTGCTTTTGAAAATTTATTGATGTTGCATTTGTTTCTGCGGTTTGAAATTCAAAATTTCTAAAAGGCCAAAAAGCAAACATGAGTTTTGCCTCTAAGAGTATTTATATCAGGCTGAAAATATTTTATTGAATATTTTGCTTTTGCGCTTTGGTAAAATTTGAATTTGTGCTTGCAATGAAGAAGTATAAGAAATATCAATGGTTTAAAAGAATACATATGAAGGAATGAACACAGGTAAATGGAAAGTGTGAGTGCAATCGCCTTTTGTAATAAATGTGAGCTGTAGTTTAATTAATTACGGGATGCAGTACTTACACCAAAGAAACACATTTATGAATTGCAATTATTGAACTAGATCTTTTTTCAATTCATGGCAACATTTTTCAACATTGTTTATTTTCAAAATTTGGGCAGCTATATAATAATTAAAGTATAATAATTTACTTTGAAAAAGTTATATTTTATTCCGTGTGTAAGATTTGTTAAATTTAAGGCCTGTACTGATTAATTTCCGTCGTTCATAATTAGACTGATTATGAATTCAGTCAGTACCAACGTCAATAGGATTTTTTTTTTTAGATTTCATTTTTCATTTTTCTTAAGTATTAATAATCGTGATTTCGTCCAATATGATAACTTTTATTGATCGTGTTCTATTTCTCAATAAGATTACAGCTTATTAATTAATGAGTATTATTTTTCTAGTAATTATTTTTTTAGCAATTAGAAATTCTCCAGGATCATTGTTTTTTCCGTCCTTTATTTTAATTTATGAAAAGATTTTTTAAATTGTTATTTTATGAAGATTTAAAAAAATATACACATATATTATTTATTCCACTGTTTAAAAAAAAAAAATCAATATTATATTGTGCATGGTTTTTATAAATACATATCTTGTATTTTTAAAAACCATGCACAAAATTATGTTTAATTTCTTCGTCTTGTAATACAATGCGAATCGTGTTAAAAAAAAGATTTGATATACTTGGTGTTAGTTTTTTTTATTTTTTAATATTTAAATCAGGTATTCTGACAATCAGATCGAATTAATATAAAGTAAAGTGTGAGAGTTTTTCAAAAATAAACAACTCTTTTTGAATCCACTACGGAGTGTTTCTTTGGTAAATGTACTGTGTATCAATAACCCCCTTATATAGCAATCATATAAATATTTGTACTACTAACATAGACGTTATAAATTATTCTTCATAATATTATGTGTCGATGAGGAACGTTAGGTACAACATACTCTTTAGTCCGAGAATAAGTTAGGTATAGGTTTGGGATGTTTTAAGTATTTATACACATGTATATACATATTAAGATGTAGATTAGTTAAAATACGGTTGCTATAGCATAAATCTTATACGTTTCGGTTAAGGCTAATGGAAATAATATCAGTTTCGAAAAAATTGTGAGCGAATTCTTAAATAAGTGCGTTCTGACCATAATGTCTGTCTTACCAGATGCAATTCCTATTTGTTTTTTTCTTAGCTACTTCCGGCATTTCCAGACGCACTTGTGTATGACTCAATTTTACTGTTTTTATTCATTTTAAAATACGCACTTATTATTGAATCCTCTACAAGGTGCAGGGACGAAAGAATTAAAAAAAGTTATTACTCTATAAAACTGGAAGAAATTATGGAATTCTATATTCAGAATATATCTGAGACATTTTGCTTTGCAGTATTTTGTAATCTATTCTTCTATAGTTATAAAAAGAGGTGTATTTGTCAAAAACTAATAACAAGTAGGTACGTTGAATTTTTGAACTCCCAATTTTTTTCACTTTTGTGGGACCGTACACCTCTAAAATAAAAAGAAATATGATATTTTAATTAGGAATATTTTCCATAATTAAGATAAGATCCGCGATTGATGCCTTCAAAACAGAAAACAAAGAAACATTGGTTGAATTTTAAATCCCATCATAAATATCTTCAAGAAACACTGTACAATACATTCTTTGGGTACCGGCGCCTACTTATAAATTCTACGGTCACTTTCATTGAAATAATTTGTATTCGTACCGTACAGTCATTTAGCTTCTAGCCCATATAGACATGGATTCACGAAGTAACATTCCATTGTGCCTAGAGATTATAAATTATTCTGCTCTGTACACAGTATTTACTTTTGTCTATTGTAAATATGAATACGCCATAGATATTTTTACTATTATTTAAAAGAATAGCCTTAAAAGTAGCCAATGTACTTAAATATTTTGAGCATATTTTTTTTAATAATGAAACATTAATTAGTTTAAGTAAAATAGGATAGGTTTGACTGGACTCATCAAATGTAAGAACTTTTGACATAAAATTAGCTTTTTTATACTACAGTAAAATATGAAACGTTAGGTAGACATAATATATTGAAATGTTAGCAATTTATTTAATTACAGAAACATACAAAAAATATTAATGCATTCCAAAAATATGTAGTTAAATGAAGGTGTTAACTGTATCTTAGGATATTTATCATTCATCCATGCAACTATCTCAAACTCTTACTATACATTTCTTATAAAAGCAAAGAATCAGAGACGGATTGGCAAGACAACAATTCATCTGGCAATCAATTCTAGAAGCCCATAAATATTTTTTCATTGTTGCAGATAATGACGGAATACTCACGTTTCAACTTTAACTTTTTGCCTCATCTGCTAACTGTTTTTCTTCATTCAATTTACTCACATTATAATAACATAAAATGGAGCACCAAAATAGGGCATAGGGGGCCAGGCAGTCTTTTAATTTTTTGTTAATTATTATTTTCAGACACTTTTATAACCTAATTCAGGGGACCTACGAAAAAAAAATGATTTGGAATATTAAAAAACCCGCACATTTGAAATTTGACAAAATATAGTAAATTTTGTAAAAAATAATTATTTGCGATCGATAAAATTGCCTGAAAAAAACGCAAACATAGTGAAAATATCGCATTATTTGGTCCGTTTGCAGTTATTATAAAAAATAAAATGGATTATGTGATGTACTAAATGATAAAAAAAAATTGTGAAACATAAAGATATATACAAATATGTAATGTAAAAAAAATGAATAAACAGAATATATCTGATTTATTTGACAATTCGAAAATCGTTGCGATTCGTATGTAAAAAATGTATTGCTTGAAACAAAATGAGCTCAACTTATCGATTTTCATTATAATTTGAGGTCTCTACAAATTTAAAACGGAATTGAAAAAAAATAAGCCTTCCAAATTTTTCTCATTTTTATCCATACCATATTTTTTTAAAGGTAAATTTAATTTAATTTTTTGTTTGAAATTCAAATAAATAAAGTCTAAATTATTTATTTAAAAATAGCCAACACTGCATGTCAGGCCAATCCGTCCCTGCAAAGTCTATATTTAAATTCTTTGAACGTATCATTCAGGAAATACACGTTTATAACAAATTCATCTCTTGTTAGTCTGATTGTGTGAATATTTGTTGAGATTATATTATAAACAAATAAACGTTAGACTTGCAAAAATAGTATCAATAATACGTTGTACTCTTATTACAATGTGATTTTTTAAAAACATGATATTATATTTAATAATTTTTGTAATACATACTTACTGTCTGTAATATGAAATAATTTTTGTAAATCAAATGTAATTCTTAAGACATGCTCGGTTTAATAAATTATTTTATTTATTCAAATAGTTTTTGCTATGAAAATATATTAAAGGAAATAAATGGCATTATTCAAATCTTTGGTTTGTGTGTGGTTTTTTATTCAAAATTTTCTAATGCTTGCGACATTTGTCCAAAGGGCCAATGTCATACGTCAATAGACCTCAGTTTCTGGACTTTGACATAATGATGTTTAATAAATAAATAAGGAAAATATGTTTACAAAATAGAGCCTGATGCTCGATACCTGGTTGTCATGTTTCTTTAAATTATATTAATTCTGCGCATTATCTATTTTTAAATTTATTTTGTATTGGCAATACTTCCCAAGGTTCCAAAACGATTATTGTTTCTTGGCTATTCTGCTGCGTTTATCTAAACTCTAGCCGGGATTCACATACTATTGCAGAGGGCAAGTGCGGCTGTGTTTTATGTGTGTGTTGGTTAAAAAAGTCAAATGACCAAATGGTCCAGTCTACACCAAATTTTTCAAACAGTCATGGAAACCTCGTGTAAAACGCTCTTTGGCATCCGGTAAAATTCATTCAACATGATTTAGTCTTTCGTAGAGAAATAGGTCATATATTTTCTTCAGATAAATATAAAACGTTGCCACTTATTTTTCCTTTAAATGTCAGCAATTTATTTTTTGCTGAAGACCCATTCAATAAATTATTTTTATTGCATACCATTTTTATCTTCTCTTTTCATAAAGCCAATTATTTTTAAATAAGCAGACATAAACTCCAAGAAAACTTTCATATATGTACGTACATCCATTTAGTTCAAGAAAGTCAGCAATCCCAAATTAAAAAAAAATTAGAGTATTGACTTAAATCTGTTGCATTTCTACTTATTTAAAAAAAAAAGTACTTTTCAAATCAAATCATCATTTTTATCCTATTTTTTTTTTCGTCTCACTAAATAAATTATTTATATTCATATTTGACATTAAAATATTATTATCTTGGCTTTCTAGAAAAACTTTTATTTCTTCAGCCTTCTTGCATAGAGATTTTTTTTTAGTATTTTACTTAATTTGCATAATATGTTAAATCTAAATTGGCTCATTCAAATGACATTTTTTTATCAATACTATATTCAAAATTTATAATATTTACTGGGTTACAGGTTATGCTATAACTTATAACACCACATTCAACACACTGATGCCAGCACAACGGCCATTCCTTGATAAAAAAAAAAAACATCAGCAATAGAATTAAATCAATTTTACTTTTCTACAATAACAAAAATTTGTTTTACTACAAGCCGATCACGTTTAGAAAGTTGGGTTAGTTTGAGCATGAGCTAGTAAACGATTTACATTTTTAAATCAACTGTGATTGGTATCATACACCCCATTTATATAGAAAAGTTTCTTGGAATTCATTGTATGCTTTTATTTTTTATGGAAGTCATTAAACCTATCAATTGAAAGAAACCATTTTTATTTTTTGAAAAGAGCTAAGCGACATTAAAATACTACAAATAATTTAGTTTTAAAAATTGTTTAGATAAATTGTATCAAACCGCAATTACTGTCAGCAAAGAATATATTCTGCAATAAAAGCCCTGTTCTATTCAAATCTACTGTGCAAACATTCCACTAAACTTGAGGTATTTTTTTCAATTGTCTAGATTATAAATTCTATCCTTACCAAATTATATTTTTTGTATTGCTGAATTGTTAAAAAAAAAGAAATGTTTTTATATATAAAATATTTTTAAAAAAATCTGCAGTCATTTTCAAAATAGAAGGTTTTTTAAATGTTTTGGGCACAGTGAGAGATCATTATCGGGAGTTCTCTGCTTGCAGGTGCAAAATTTGCCAGTGTCAATAATAAATAAAAACCAGTTTGGTAGGAGAACCGGTCGACTCAAATAACATCCAAAATGTTTAGCATATTAACGTAAACTTTCAAGGTTTGTGTTGAAATTTGCATAAATGTTATATTCATGGACAGAAATGTGAATTTGGCTTGTTTAATTGTCCTCTTTTACTAAAAAATAATATTTAGACCATATATTATTTTTTCTAACCAATTTTTATGTTTTAGTATTGTGAAATGGTCAAACCCAAATGTGAATCTTGTCTAAATTGTTTAATACAAATGTGTACAATATGTTCTTTGGGATTCTAATGTTTAAATGAAGGTTTTAAATTCTATAAAATTCAAAATTATTTTTTTTGATCGATCAATGGATAAAGGTAAAGTGACTTAATAGCTTAGTGCAACTTGGGTGCAATTTTTATAAAAAAATAATGCCAATTTTTAAAAATCAACAATTCTTTTTTATGGTACCAAATGGACACTAAAAATAACCAGATTTTTGTATGTGACATAATAAAAACCGAGACCCAAATTAGGTACGAGTTTTCAGTTTGATAACTATAAATATATATATATATATATATATACTTGGTAATATTAAATCAATCTTTTTAATTGATTACTTTCTTTCGCAATTTATTAAATATAAGAAAAGGGATAATTGCTCATTGTTACTTATTTTAGTTTTGTTTTAAATCTTATAGCCAATATTATAAAATATCCTTTAGATTTCAGATAATATGTTAATGTCACGATTTCTTAAATACAAAATAGATGTCATGGATCCATCGTACAAGTAATGCAATGTTAAATTTGCATGCATTAGTGAAAATGATAAGTATAATATGATGTACCTATGTTATTTTTTAATCTACACTTTGTACACTTGAAAGGCTCCGGTTTTTCATTTTCAGATTTTTTAAACTTTTTAATATATGTATGTTTTTATAAAAAAGTACACTTTATTTAAGTGTATTTAATTTATTTATGTATAAGTATCTTTATATCTGTATTCAAACAGGAATGTCATTTAGTCAAATATCTAATTTGCCAATTATAATTATTACGTACATTAATTTTGCAGCAGTTCATTTTAAAGATTGCAAATTTATTTTTGTTTAATCTTCCATTGAAAAACCGGACCTAAGAATAGAATTATTATTTGAGATTATAATATTATATTATACCATAATAAAAGTATTAAGAATATGTCAACCTTATGTATTCCCAGATTTTGGTATGTATTGGAATAATAATGTTCACACAATCACGATTACAAAATAAGTAAGGAGTTGTAATTTGTATGTTTGATATTTTTATATTAAATATTTATAAAAATATAACTTACGTTACACACTTAAAATAGAATTTTTAAATTTCAAGGAATGTATTTAAAATTTTAACACTTTAATATTTCAAGGTATTTCGAGTTACGTCTTTAAGACTTCTAATTTATATTCTCCTTAGACCACTAAAGCACAATCAGGCATTTTGATCATTTTCAACCTGGAAGGCAGGGCACTTTACACTTCACCATCTTGACTTCGATGCAATGAATAAATTATTATCGAGTCCAGATGATAAGGTCAACATATTCCGAAAGCAGATCATTTGTTATTTCTCACTTTTCTCCATGTGAGAAATTTAATTGACTTGGAAAACGGTAGTCTGTGTATCGTTTGAATTGTATCTGTATAAAAAAAAACATTTTGACCAATAAATGTTAATGTATATCATGTGCCGGAGTCGTAGATTGCGCAACAAAATGTTAATTCATCCAACACTTCTAGTCCTTTAAGATATTTCTTACGAAGCGAGGCATTTAAGGTGAAATATTTTTATTATTAGTTATAACGAGGTCGAATATTATATGGGTTATATGTGTAGTGATAACAGTCAACATTCCATTTTATTTTGGTTAACTTTCTCCAGATATTATTAGGTTTACTTTATAGGTTGTGTACTCTGTAAAACATCGATATTTATTACAATCATCCCTCGCCGATCATGATTTAACAAGAGACATATACTCATTCTGAAATCAATGTTACTCATGAAATCCAATTGCAAGCACTGTCAATATACAAATGGCTTTGGAACGTGCTGCTATTTTCACATCCAAAATGTTAATTAAATTCGTACTTTCAAAATAAGCGATTATTATGATTCGAATAAATGAAACTGCAACCTGATAAAGCATACCATGCCACAAATCACGTACTGCGAGGAATTATTGCAAAATATTGTCTCTTTACATTATTGTTTACAATATAAAGAGTATATGCATTGCGCAATCTACTTTAACCAAATAGCATCGTAGAAGAGTGTGCCAAGAAGCATTGTGAGATGACGAGCGGTGTTGTATATTCTGACAAATAACATATTAATAAACTAGTGTAAGCTTTTAACATTTGTTTCATTTCACGAGGAACCTGCGCAAGATATTTACATTTATTAGTCACAAGGATGGCCGATGGTAACCCAGATGAAGCAGCACAGTGCGGTCCCAGATATACATACATTATCTACAGTCCGATAAAATAATGTTTAAGGTATATACTTTACTACACATACTCGTTATGTTCATGAGATGACATTTTATGAAATATATATTATAGTAAAAAAATAAGACTAAAAATATAAGAATTAAAAAGCAACTGTCAAACTTTTATTAAAAGAATAGAAAAATACATTAAGTTTACACAGAAATAAAATGCATTATATATAAGGTATATGGCGGAGTCAACTGCAAATAAATTCATAAAAACATACGATACCAGATGTAATTACAATAAAATGATTAGAACCAAGTGCAGGTGACCCCGGAGAGGTAATACAATAAGTTGGATAATAATAATTATTATAATGTATACATAAATCATACATTGAAACAGCGATGACAATACATATAAATAGGTAGCAGGTCTCTAAAAGCTTTCATTCAATTTATCCATCTGGTATATTCATCATATAGACTTATAAAAATATTAATTTCTATCTGCTCCTCCAATTCTAAATTTTGTCTTCATTATATAAAAATACGTTCAATGATTGGAATGAAAATAGCGAAGAAATATTTATTAGGGAGACGTATAAAACAATCACACGGGGGGACCCTCAGACTCCTACGTATATACTCCTAACCCAGCTCACACTACTTTCTCTTTTGCGTCTTAAAACTGACCGACAGGACTTGCCCGTTGAGTGTGTAGCCGTTCAGCGCCTGGATGGCCGAGGACGCCTCCTCGTACTCGCGCATGTTCACAAAGGCAAAGCCCTTGTTCTTCTTCGTCTCCGCATCTTTAATGACCTTAATGGAGTCGATAGCGCCGTACGGACCAAACAGCTGCCACAGAGCTAGCTCTTCCGTGTCTTCCCCGATGTTATACACGTACACCGTGGTCTGAGGTAAGAGAGGCGCAGCCAACAGAGACAGAGGCGGCTGGTGGCCCGGGGCAGCCATGGGGTTATAGCGCTGTTGCCCCTTGTTCAGCAACGGCAATGCCTTGCCCGGAGACGGCAGCAGAGGAGGGGGCACCAGGCTGCGTGCACTGAGCCCGAGCCCCGAGTTGTAGTTTCCACCGTTGTAAGCGTGTGTGGCACCGTCGAATAGACTCTGAGCAGGGTTTAAGGCAATGTGGTTAGCGAGGATGGCGGGCCGCGCTTGCGGGCGTGGAGCGGCCTTATTGGCTGTGGGTTTATTGGCGAACTTCACGTTCATGGGCCCCGTGCCGTTCTCCGGGCAGTAGCCGTTGAGGCGCTTGATGGCCTCCTCGGCCTGCGCGCGGGTCTCGTAGCAAACGAAGGCGATACCTTGAGAGACTCTGCTGTTGGTGATGTTTCCGAAGGGTTGGAAGAGCGCGTTGAGCGTCTCCACGGTCATGTCTGGCGGCAGGTTGCTGATGTATAGATTGGACTCCGTGTCCGTTTTCACGGCGGACTTGTTCTCGGGGTTCAGCAAGGCGAATGACACTTTGAGTGTTTTCCCCTGAATCATGAGGCCGTTGAACGAAGCACGCGCTTTTTCCGCGTCCTGTGAGTTCGCGTATTCGACAAATCCGTAACCTCTGTTAGCGATAAGTTTGCAACTGTCGATTTTACCGAATGCCGAAAAAAGAGAATACATCATATCGCGATTCATCAACTCCGGGATATAGTTTACCATGAGCTTGGTGGATGACACATTGGCGTCCCCGCCGCCATTCTCCATTGGCGTCATGTTGTTCATTTTAATAAAAGCCGATACAGGAAGAACGAATGCACGATACACGAATACGTAAAGATTTACGACATTAATTTATGATATGGCAAATAATAAAACAATCTTACATAAAAACTAATGATTATAATATATAATATTTCGCGAACAAGCCACACGCTAACGCCGGTCGGCGAGTTGTTTTCACAGTGTTGCCAATTTGACAAGTAACGTTTTCTTTGTTCAATGACAGATATTTTTTTCGTATTTTCTGATTCACACGAATCAGATATCATTGTACGTTAGGTACCAAAATGTTTATTTGATATTTTTAATTGCAAACTGAAATCCTACCTACTATCAAATACAAATATAAATATAAGAGAAAAAATGATTTGAGATCAATTTTAGATCTAAATTATTATAACAAAATAAATAAGAGCACAAATAATAAAAAATGGGGGAGCGTGTACTCATGCACGCGTGATAGAAGTTGGTCTTCTATGTATAGTTTTCTGGGATATTCTGCAGTGTATATGATGCGTCCGCGACCTGCATGTGACGTTCCGCATCGCGTCCTTTGTAAATTAGAATGTAAGTTTTATTTTAAAATAGATTTAGGTAATTTTAAATTTCGCGCGGCACCACGGGTTGCCACCCCGCACCGCCAGGGGTTGGTAGGGTGCCATTGCGGGTGGGGGAGGCTACCCCCCTCCTCCGCATACACAGAGAGTCGAAGCCGGCGGGCCAAGAACGCCCCCTTTGTCTCGTTCCGACCGCCACCGCCGCAACAGCTCGGGCTCCTCGCCCGCGGCCGCCCCTTCGGCGGCGGGCCCTGAGCCGCCGCCACGTGTGTTCAAGAACGCGGGGCGGCGCCGTCAACGTCGCTTGAGGAGAAGGCGGCCTGCAGCGCTCTGGACGGTTCCAGGCGATGGCCGCTTCACCTCGGCGGGCTCCCGAGGAAGGCCTGACGCTTTTCTGCAGCTCGGCCCCAGCAGCGACCGGAGGGACCGACGTGCTTCCGCGGCCTGGACCACGTGCGCTTCCCGCGGGTTACCGAGACTCCGGCCAGATGCCTCCAGCCGATCGTGGATCCCGCCGCCGGACGCGCCAGGTCTGGACCACGCGGCGAGCCACCCGCGGCATCCAGATGGCGGCCACGAGGGCCTCTGATAGTGGACACGTGTTTTAGTGTGTTGTGATTTTTTTTGTTTGAACAGAATGTGAAAGGACAGGACGGACTTCTGTGACGGTCGAACTGCTGGCGTTTAGGTTAGGATTAGTTATAAAATTAGTAATAGTGCTTTAGAACGTAAGGTTTAACTGTTTTTTTTCATCTGTAATAAATGTATATAAACCCGCCGGAGTGTTTGAAATTCCCGCTCCACCTTCCTTGACAAGGCATCTTATTGATAGACGGAGACGAATTAATAAAACCGCCCTATCATATATGTGACCTCTCTGGCCGATATTTCGGATCCCATAGCAGGATCTTTCATCAGGGTTAATGCTTTGATGGATCCTGCAATGGGATCCGAAACGTTGGCCAGAGAGATCACATATACACGGCAGAATATCCCAGAAAACTATACACAGAAGATTCTGAACGGCCGTAAAAAGCTGCAAATATTTTCAGTGATAATTGATATTTAATATTTAAATATTGGTGTAAAATGTATATTAATACAATAATACGATGTCTAAGAAGATGATAAATATAATTGATTTAAAAACACTTTATTGTAGTTAAATTATTAATACTTATTTGTCTTTAAAGTGGTATAGTGAATGGTATCCTTCGCTTACCCAAGAACGTTCTAAGAGCAAAAGCTTCCGTATCGCCCCTACTCAATCGTTTCCAGGTTGAAATTTTTTTCAACTAACAAGCAGGATTGTGCTGCTCCGCACTGCCGCTAGAACAAAGCCACACACTGTCCCCACCTTGAGATAGTCTTTATTTTGAAGTGGTACAAATGTAACTATTGATTTTTAATAGCTAAAATAAGAGGTAAATATCTTCGAATCGACGTCTCACGATGTTTCGAATACATTTATCGCCGCTGCATTGCAGAAATGTGATACGACGAATCAATAAACGTTTCTATTTTCAAAAAAAAACAAATGTTCTTTTATGTTTTATCGATTTTCGGCCTACAACGGTTCCGTATTCAAGTTTCGAAACTATACAACATTGACAGCCGCATTGAATGTCGAATGAATGAGTGTATTTTTTGTTTTGAAAACGAATATCTGACAATTACCTACGTTGTTTTTTCTTCTTCCATAATTCCTTCCAAAACTTCCATAATAACTTAAGTCCTAATACACACCAAAAATCTTAATTCAATAAACAGTTCAAATTTTCAATTCAATAACCAATCATTCGTCAGCTTTTGAATTGAGGATCTTTATGATTGGTACTCGATTCAAGATGGTCGACAATACATTATTTATATTACTGGAACACTAATTTCAAGTGAATAAATTTTTGATTGTTTATTGGATGCGCACACATTTCGTGGGGTCGAGCATGCATGAGAAAATGTATGAATGTAGCTGAAGCAAAAGTAGTGTGCCAAAATAGAAGAATATGGCGTTCTATCCTCTCTGCTAACCCCTGAGTGGACACGGCGTGATGATTAATTAGTTTGTTTGAACTTGAAAACATACTAAACGCAATTAAAACAATAAATGTGTACGTATGTCGCCTGAAAAACGCCCTTTGTCCTTTTTTACTATAATTTGAGCTTTCTCGCTTTCACGAAAATGTTGTCAAAGGACCTTTAGTAAGCTGATCCTCAATTTTACGTTTTATACGCATTTCTTTTAAAATGTTCTTATATTTTCACGGCCGTTCAGAATCTTCTAGGATATTTTGCCGTGTTTCTACAACCTTTCTGGTCGACGTTTCGGATCCCATTGCAGAGTCCATCCTCAGGGCTGATATTTTATTAATGTGTCACAAAAACTTTATCAATATATTAGGTCCTTACATATGAAATTGGCGTTTTGCCGTACTGGCAAATTTGATCTCAAATATCTTCTCTTTGGTTAGGAATTCCAAATCCAAATTTATACAGCTATTTACTCATGTATTTGTGTTTTGAAAATTATAATTCATTTGTTTTTTCCTCAATTGTTTTTTTCTTTGCGTCACTCAGTTTACAAAATGAAAAACTTGAAATATCGCGTTATTTACGAGTACGAGTTCCACCGTGGCACCAGTGCTGCAGAAACGGCTCGAAGGATTAATGATGTGTATGGCGACGGTGCCGCAAAAGAAAACACAGTGCGTTTTTGGTTCCAACGTTTTCGTTCTGGAAATTTCGACCTGCAGAACAAGCCCCGTAGACGGCCGGAGACCAAAGTTGATAATGAAGAATTGAAGGCTATTGTGGAAGCGGATCCATCGCAAACCACATTCGAGTTAGCTGCAGGCTGCGGTGTTAGTGATAAAACTGTTTTAATCCACTTGAAGCAAATTGGTAAGGTGAAAAGCTTGAAAGGTGGGTACCTCACGAATTGAGTGAAGCAAATCAACAAACGCGCGTTGACTGCTGCGTTGCATTACTCAACCGGCACAATAATGAAGGGATTTTAAATCGAATCATTACCTGTGATGAAAAGTGGATCCTGTACGATAATCGGAAGCGATCATCGCAATGGCTGAACCCTGCCGAACCAGCCAAACCATGCCCCAAGCGAAAATTGACTCCCAAAAAAGTTACTTGTGAGCGTTTGGTGGACTAGTGCTGGTGTCGTTCACTACAGCTTTCTTAAATCTGGCCAGACGATTACGGCAGATGTCTATTGTCAGCAACTGCAAACCATGATGGAAAAGATAGCTGCTAAACAATCGAGGCTGGGTAATCGCTCTAGGCCACTGCTGCGTCATGATAACGCTAGACCACACACTGCACAACAGACGGCTACCAAATTAGAGGAGCTTCAATTGGAATGTCTAAGACATCCACCGTACTCTCCGGACCTTGCCCCAACAGATTACCATTTTTTTCGAAATTTGGATAACTTCTTGCAAAGGAAAAAATTCAACTCCGATGGGACAGTCCAAACCGCCTTCAAAGATTTTATTGATTCCCGTCCGAATGGTTTTTTTAGTAAAGGGATCGATGACCTACCTATGAGATGGCAAAAGTGCATAGATAGCAATGGTACATACTTTGATTAAATAAATATATTATAATAAAAAAAAATCGGCTTTATGTTCCTCCCATACTAAACGTCAATTTCATATGTAAGGACCTAATATTATTAACAATTATTTGATTTTTAGGAAACATTTCACAAACGTTTATTTCGTCATATAAGATAAACATTACGTGTATAGGCGTTAAAATAGATACGAAGCTTGGTCGTGTATTGTATATACATATCTTCTTCTTCTTCTTCTTCAGCCTTCATCTCTCCACTGCTGGATGTAGGCCTCTTCCATACCCTTCCATCCTCTATATACATCCAATCCATTCAATATACATACACTGTTCGTAAACTCGCGTCGAGGTTTGAAAATTGAGTCAAGATAAACTTTTATTACTTATTGTCCTTATGAAAAATAAAATCATATATTAGATCATGAACAAGATTACGAGTACGTAAATTGTGTCTTCTGCAATGATATAATCGTCAGTGGTCTTATGTATAATATGATTCCTTGAAAATTATATAAACCTTGATATCTGAATTATGAGTTGGGTGGAAATCAAAAATATGAATTCGCACTGCATATTTCGTTATATTTTCAAAGATATTGCTTTTAGATATACATATTTATTTTATTTTTGTACATATTATATGCTTTATGAAATAACTTATAATTCAGCCTTATGTTGACGTTTTATTGTTTTGTAATTCAAACCAAGTTAACTCATAGACTAGAGCTTTTTGCTAGAAAAAAAACTTCTACGAATCGACTCTAGTCTATGAATTTGAAGTTTTATTGAAAATTTAACCTAAAAAATCAAATCTCCTATATTTGATAATATCATCAATACCTGTATCATAACTTAACCTAAAGCGATAAAAATCATCATGTTTTTGACAAACGTACTTTTAAAGTCAAAAGTAAAAACCAAGTAAGTAGATTTAGCTATATTAGTTTACTTTTATTTTATTGATTCATACCGATGAATATTTTAAAGATTAATCATTTTGCACTAAGATTTGGTCATATTATTTTTGGTATCACAATGCATTCATGTATCACGTTTCGCTTTATTGTGCGATACTTACAATTAAATAAATGGTAGTCTGGACGCAGTTATCCTAATAATAATTTATTACCACACTAGCTGTACTTAATGGAGTTCTTGTGCCAACACCAATATGTGGTGGAAGTGGAATCTGAAATTGGCAAAGGAAAAATGAAAGTAAAGTTGGTGTTGTGGAAATGCAATTGCTCAGAAGTACCTACTCTGTAGCACAGTAGACAGAACTAAGAAAATATTTTTAAGACCTATTGAGTGTATTGTAGCTGACCCTGTCCCAGGTATAAACAAACACGCCGACCCGTTGCCTGTAAAGTAAGTAAACGGCAACGAAGGAGGGTTTCTTGTGCTATATTTTTTTAAACTCGTTATTTGTACACTTTTGCTAGCTCTTGGGGTGTATCTCCGGTGAGGAATAAACATTAACAATCAAAACACTTTCATTCCACAAACTCCAAACCTTTCCTAAAATGAGTTATAAAAAATATATCGGATGAGTGTTGAATGGGGGGGGGGGGGGGAATAGTCTGCGAAAGACCTGGCTCAATTAGGAAAACTAGTATGTGTGAGTGAATGAGGTATGAGTAGGAGTTACAATGGAGTATGACGTTCTATCTTCTACCCGTCCCTGTGTAAAAACAATGTTATATTGTAATTTATTTGTTGATTTGTATTAAGTACCTTGAGGTAGCTAGACAGGGAGCACAAGATTCTCTTAAACTTTTATTCCCTTATAATGCATATGGGCCTTTGAATTATGTGGTAGGTACTGCACAAGGAGGGAGAAAAATATCCAGTTTTTAGAAGTTGAGGCTAGAACTCTCAGGATTTCAAATCTCATCCACCTCAGTTTTATTGCTTTTGTTGATATCACAATGCGATAAATAAGTCAATCCATTATATGTACCAATTAATCAGTATATCTCACCTTCGCAGAAAGACTGTGATATTTCGAGAAAATGTTTTTTTTTTCGCAAATTTGAAACCGCCGCATCGAGTTCTATGAACTCCAAAAAAATGGCATCGTTTGCCCCAATGTATCGTCAATGGTTTGCCCCACAAACGGCTGAGTAATGAAAGAAACAGACAAAATATCACTCTAATTCAATAGTTTGAAAGTAGTCTCCTGTAAAATAATTCTTTTCAAAAATCACAGTCTTTCTGCAAAGGTGCGATATGTAGTATTTTATAATAGGGCAGCAATCAGTTTCCACAGTCAGTGACAAAATGAATTTATTTCCTTTTTGAATACCTCTCTTTATAAATGATCATAAAAGATTCCAATAAGTACATTTTTAAACATATTACATGTTTAGTATCTACTAGACGTTTTAATATTATCTTACTATTATCTACATTATCTATATTACTATTATCATTTACTCTTTTTTTTAAACCATATTCTGGATTGTTAGAATTAAAAAGAAGTTTTGCTAATCACGCAAAACTTTTCTAATGCTTGTCTGCAAGTTTATACTCTTAACATATATAAATTAAATATTTATAATTTAGTACATAATGTTACATTTTATTCATTAAATAAATAAATATAGCATAGCCACTAACTTGCCCCGCATTTTAAGTCAGGATTGTCCCGGAACAAATGTTTGTATTACCTCACTATGTTTACTTTTGTTTTATCATTATTTTAAGTTTAGTTCCTTACCTATGAAATTGCCGTTTTCTAATACTGGCTAGTTTGATATCTTGCATTTGACTTGGAATTCCAAATTCAAATTGATATCGTGTTAAAGTTATGACATAATTTTTCAAAATTAGTTATTCATTTGTTTTTCTGCCGATTGATTTTCTTTGATATCGCTGTGTCTGCAAAAGTTCTGCCGTAACACTAGCACGCAATATCAACAAGGTGTATGGAAAAGGTACCGTGAATGAATGTTTGGTGCGTTTTTGGTTTGATCCTTCCATCCTGGAAATTTTGACCTCAATGGGTTCCATGGACGACTGGAGACTACAGTCGATAATGACGATTTGTAAGCTAAAGTGGAAGGGGATTCATCTCAAACCACGTCAGAATTAGCTACGGTCTTCAATGTAAGTGACAAAACGATATAGATTCATTTGCGTCAAATTAGGAAATTAAAGAAGCCCGCAAAGTAGGTACCATATGAACTTACTGAAGGACAACGGCAAACTCGCATTGAGGCTTGCGAATTGAGTCAAAAGAAATTCTTTTGACTGTATGGTGGACCTTGCCAGCTTTATTCATTACAGCTTCTTGAGATCTGGCACAACAACTACTGCAGAGGTATATTGAATATGATGATGGACAAGCTCGCTAACAAACAACCGAGACTTGTCAATTGCTCTAGTCCACTACTTCTCCACGACAAACTCGTCCACACACTGCACAACAGATCGTCTTAAAATTACAAAAACTTCGACTGAAAACTTTCCATTACCCACCTTACACGCCAGACCTTGCACCTCTTGATTTCCATTTTTTCGAAATTTGGATAACGTTTTACAAGGAAAAAATCTCAACTTCAATGAGGCGGTGAAAAACACTTTTAAAGAACTCATTGATTCCCGCCCCCAGAATTTCTACAGCAAAGGTATCAATAAACTTCCATTAAAATGGCAAAAGTGCATCCAAAACAATGGCCAATACTTCGATTGATTAAATATATACTTTTTGTAAAAAAATTTTTTTTGATTTTTTAAATATAAAACGGCAATTTCATAAGTAAGGAGCTGATAATAATATATGTATATTTATTACAAAATACCTTCAATAAATACTCATTACAGAAACATCATGGTCATGATGGAGAGCGTTGTGAGTGGACATACATATAATGCGACTCGACCACGCTTGGCAGAAAAACTCGAAGCGATGAGATTTGATCCATTCAGTATGTGTAATTTATAATGACTTATTTATTAACTCTTTCACTGCTGACAAAATGCGCCAAATTATTGATATATATAAAGAATCAATTCGAACTAATGGAGAGTGATAAATCATTTTTGCCGAGTCTAGAAATGACTCAAAACTACTGTGCTTTTCACATGTTTAAGTTTAAACATTAAAGGTGGGCCGACACCTTTAGCGCGTGGCCATCACGTTACTGTCAATGCACATCGCGCGATGTCAGAAATGAACGAGTTAATGTAAACTATTGAAGGAACAACCAAAAATGTAAATAGACATCATGCATCACATTTCAACTGTTACAGAGGTACTTATCAGTATCTCGCATTAGAAGTCCTTGAAGACGTAGGTACTTAATATAATTGTTTGTCGCAAACAAAATAAAGAATTGTGATAAGTTATCAACCAGTATGCATCTGTTGTCAGCATTCCTTAAACTCCTTTGCATGAAGTTCTAACTGTTTACTATCTTTGTAATCTTAATACAGTAAAAGCTTGTTAATTCAAACCCCGATAAGTCGAAATTCGCCATACTTCGAAATTTTTAAAACTTGCAAGTCCCAAAATGTGAATTTCATGGTAGATTAACCTCGATAATTCGAAAACCCCAGTAATCAAAAAATATATCGATTTTTTTCTCAAGCAAGAATAATAAATATGTGAATATTGGGTACTTTAGTAATAGAAATGTCGCGATCTTTGTATTAGCATAATAAATATTGCGTTTTCAAAATAATTTCTCGAAATATGAAAAACAGATGTTTTTCACAAAATTAAAGACATTTCCATGAGTTTTACGACTCCTGGCGAACTTCGCAATCAATTCACGGTACTTTATGGAACTTTTTTCGGTACTTTTTGTATGGTACTTTTTTCTATACATATTGTGTCTTGATCCCTAAAATTGGGGAATCTTGTGTTTGCTTTCTTCAGTTGGCTGCCTTGATATGCTTGGATAATTTATTTTGTGGCGTTTGCGCTAATCCTCAAACCTAAACGCGTTTTAAATTGTTTTTAAATTTGTCTTTATTTAGATTTTTTTCTAATAACTGTGTTTGTGTTATTAAAATGTTTAAGTTTCTTTGTAAGATGTCATTAGTGACTTATCTTATTATTTTACGTAATTATTGACAATTGTATTTCTAGTAACCGTGCATTGATGGTTTGACCCTGAAAAAAGGCAGAATCATAAGTTGAACTCGTGTGAAGATTGAATAAGCATTCCATAAATTCAAGTATAACTAAACATTTTTGATTACAGCCAATCAGACGTGACCGAAATGGAAAAAACGATTTTTTCGCCAAGTGAGAGCAGCAAATATGTCAATATGTACTTTGGCAATAGAAATGTCACGACCTTTGAATATAATAAATACTGCGTTTTCAAAATGATTTCTTTAGATATAAGCAAAATTTAACAAAATTAAGGTTTTTTCAAGAGTTTTATGAGTTTTGTCGAATTCGAAATTGCCTCGCTTTTTTTTTTTTCGCACCTAAAATTTCGAATTAATGGGGTCCCGCATGATTCAATTTTTTTTTTGGGTCCCTTGAATTTCAAATTAACCAGGTTCTGTGATTGTGGTGTTTTGGTATATGTATAAAAAAGTTTTACTAAATATTTAAAATATACTTATTTCTTCAATCCTTTGAGATCTAGCAGAATTCTCTCTAGCGAATGGTGCATTTCTTAAGCTTCCAGAAAATTCCTTAAGGCGGCTTCCATATGTCACAGGTTTAGGTCACATTTAACTGACTTGGTCATTAAAATGTTAAAATTTTGGCCATTTTGGATAAAATTTAATTAGTATTTTCTTTTTTGTCTTTCAGTTCAAATGATGAGCTATTATAAAGAGAAAAAGAAGATCAAGAGTGTGAGATAAGGTAGTGTCCTAGAAAATCCCTGTGCAAAAATAAAGATGTTAAAATATTTAATTAGTGAAAAAATAAAAGTAATTTTTAATTATTTGCACTGTTTTATTTAAGAGGATGAATAATTTATATTGTTTTCAGCAATACACTTTGTAGGAAATCTTATATTCTTAAACATAATGTCAAATAAGGTACAATGGGAGTCACTACACAATTATGTTGAATAAAATAAAGTTATTCAAAAATCTGTTAAAGTAGTTTATAAAATATCTAAATTATCGCTTACATTAAAATATTTATTGTTTTATATTTCTCAGAAGTTTTCAAAATGAATATTATGTATTAAATATTCCACTATTGGATATACTTTGGTTACGACAGTCATGTCATTCCAAAATCGTATAATTTTCAGATTTTCTAATACTTCAAATACAGTTTATAAACTAATGTAATGAAAATCTAATTCTAGTACAATCATTAAATATGGACATTGATGATACACAAAAATGTTTTCACTGACAATATTTGGCACTGATTTTAGAAAAAAATGGAAATGAAATGACATTCAGGGATTAAAATATATACTGTCGAGTCATTTGGAAATTGTATTTTAAATAGGCCACCTTTATTCTAACGCCAACACCTATCGAAAAGGTGAAGTGAAGAAAATAATCAAATTGAATACCACAAATGGTAATTTATGGCGACAAAGATTATTCATTAAACCGGTTATTTTGGTACATATTTAATACAGTGCTGACAGATAAATCAAAATGGTCTCAAACTGCGCAGATAATCTTTGAATTTAATATTACTTATAATTTGAATCTACTATTAATAATTATATTTCAGCGATGTCACAATAATAAAATATTTATCGGTGCAATAATTAATCATTACATCTTTTTTCTACAGCATTGTTCACTATTACAATAAATGAATACCGATATCATAATTGAAAAGATAAACCATTAGACTAGATATAGTGTTTCAGTTAACTTGAAAACCAGTGTTGGTCCGCACAGGGTGCGCCTATCCCTCTAACTTTATATAATTGAACACGATTACATCGTTATACAACTTTTCTGAAGGTATTCGATGGCAATAAAGATAATTTGTTTTCTTAATCAACTAACGTACACTAATTTTCTATAAACTTGTTTTTAATCTCACTTTTCATGATAGTATCAATAAATCTTTATAATATTTCTTAATGTATTTTCATCTAAATTAAACTTAATACATACGTACACATATCTCACTTCATGAATTCAATTCTTCTTGATTAAAGGCTTCATTTAACGTCCGTAATGTTCTCAACAAAGGTCAAATATTTGGACAAAGCTGATCATTTTACAACTAGGCAAAGATAACCCTACACAATTTTTTATAATTTTCTAATATTTCCACATCTCTGCAAACCACGCCGCTGTTCTAAAATGTTCCAACGCTAGCTTTTCTATATGAATTGCGGGATTTCTTCAGCAGCCATCATAGCTTATTGTGACGATGTTTACAAGACATGTCAAAATTACATCTTTGTTTAAAAAGTAATATGGTAATTACCACAAAAGATGTGTTGAAAATGAGAGAATAACGCAAACAGTGGATTTATGAATCAATAAATTAAAAAGTATTTTGGATAAATTAAATATTTTAAAAATACATCACGTGGTAAAATATTAAAACCAATATTTTTTTTGTTACAACTTATATTATAGAAAAATAATAAAAGTGCATGCAATGAGATTTAATTAATTAGTGCCTATGGAAATCTGTCATTTGATTACTTTACTATTACTTATTTTTTCTATTGTTATGGTCAAATTAAGAATAAATAGGTGGGATTATGAGATTCAACAGTCCAATTTGGTATATGATTCAACAGAGTCCGTTTGGAAATTACTGCATAACTGTAATTATTATTCGATTTCAATACAGCCTGGTACACGTCTCAAGATATGATAAGATCTTTAGTCATTCTTGATAGACATAATTTAAGGTCTTTACTTTTTAAATACATACCTTACAAATATTATATCCTAAGACTAATCTAACACAACTTAAAACAACAACTTCAAACGACATGGAGGGGTGTCACACTACAGTTTTATAGGGCAAATTCTTAATATCACTAACTTATTATTTAAGGGTCAAATGAGAAATAAATACTGGTTTTGAGAAAAGGTGGTAAGTAGCAAAAAATATTAAAAGTAAGTGCCAAATTACAGAATCAAAAAATGGGTTTAGGTTTGAATTTTCAATGCCCAAGTCAGCACCTCAAACGACACCATAAAGTAGGAGATAAGACGAGAATATGCAACTTGAAATTTTTAAACTTTTCATAAATTTTTTGAATTCCATGCCAATTTTCCGTTTGTACGTATGTAAAACAGTTACTTTATACAGAATATTAAAAATTCATAAATTTTAATACAATTCTAATAAAATGACAATAATCTAAAAAAAAAAATCTGCAAAGTTTTAATAATTTTATTTGACTTGTATCAAAGCGAATGCATTTTTAATATTTAATATATATTACTTTCATGATAGCTTTACGAAGGACAAACCAGAAATACAAACTTTCAAACTCCATAACTGTCGACATTTCGCCCGTGTAAATAATATTTTATATTCAAAATTGAATGGAGAAAACTCTCCTGAAGTTTTTCCTACTAGCTCCGAGATATCCTGTATTTTAATGAATTATATTTAAAGGTAATGTGATATCTTTCAATTTGTGTAATCAATTTAATTTAATTGTAATTTATGAGTTGGAAGTAATCATTGAGATGATATAATGAATAGGAAAAATATTTAGACAAAGCTGGCAGTTTTCTACAGTCTCAAAGAATACACACAATCACAGAGGAACCAAAATTCAAATATTTATTCTGTAATTTGGCATTAAATATGAATTACAAATAGGAAACAACACTTATTTTATAAATACTTCGGAACTTTAACATCACATATTGTGAAATGTGTAGGCTAAAACAGTGCAGTTAAAATAATTCTGCCCTTTCAATATTTGCATATTTTGCGCAGACTATAGGCGCTATATTGCAAATTTATCTGATGGAAGATAAGTATTTGATAGAACTCGAGAGATAAATATGATTTTTTCCAAATTTCAATGTAAATTTTACTGGCAATCAGGATTACGTTTTTGAATGAATACATACTATATTTAAAAAATTCAACAAAATTGTAACATAATTTATCAAACAAGATAAAATAAACATTTATGTATAATAAAACAACTTATAATGATATTATTACTAGACAATATAACATTTTATAATAGGTACATAAATATATTACAGACGTCTAAGAATATTACAATTTCAATTCCAATTATTCATACTGATAAGGAAAAATCAAAATTGAGATTTGTAAGAAGGAAAAATGGTATACCTAAGAGTGCTTCAGTTCAATTCCATTTTAGGCTTCAACCTTATGTATATTTAAAAAATGGTAAACGATTTTATGAACATAATGTACTTAGTTGTTATTTCCAAATAAATATTTAGGATATTTTTTTAGCAATCTGGATAAAATTAACAAAACTACAGAAAAGATAATAACTTTGGCAAGAATTCATGATGTACCTACATATAAAGTACATTAAGGATGTTAAAAATTTATAAGAAGTTCCAGGGTACGGAGCACATAATTTTATATTATTAAAGATATTGTATTGTCACTAAGTATGTCAGACAGATAATTATTTTTTAAATATAATAAAAAGTAATTGGTCCACAAACAAGACAGAAAAATATGATTATTTAAAAATGTGTTATTATTGTAGAAATACTAAACAAAAAAAAGGTCTGCCTTAATACATTTTTATTAAATTCTGAAGCAAAATAAATAATGTATGTAAATAACTAGCTGTGATCTTTTGTCTATTAAGTTGATTTAAAAACTTAAAAAACAATTACAATGTTTTTTATGCTTTTGGCAACGACTGTTAACGGATAAATAATATATTTATTTATATACAAACAATAATATTTATTTATATATACACATATATTCATACATATAAATCTTTAACTTATGCTTTGGAACCAAAAACCTTCGAAATGCCAAATTCAAAAAAAATAAATTAATTTATAACTTACAAAATAGTAAATAATGTACCGTCTTTCAAATTGTAAAAATACACTGTTTAATTTTAAAATTTGATGACTTGTATAATTTTTTATTAATTAAAGACATTTTTCAAAAATGTTAACAAAAAATATATTTATCATGTATTTGGATGATATTCAAGAAATATTTTTAAAAAATCGCTTCAATAAGCAAGCAATGTTTGTTAAAAAAGGGTAAGTCCAAAACTGAATATGGAACCTTGTTAATTCAACCTGTCGGCGTTGTTAATTTGACGACGGGTCGTAAGCCCTGTGGCTTCTATCACTTCCCTGCTCCGCACAGCGGGCCCAGAATTTCTGGTGAGACCGTGGAGGCTAACTTTCACAAATTCAGAGAAACATTTTTTTTTTAATAACTTATTAAAATTAATCAAAATAATTCATCAACTATGAAACTGACATTTTGGGCCTTAAAAAGTTTGAATTAAAAGGCTTTGAATTAACGAGGTTTTACTGTATAACAATATTATTGAATGATTTCCACATTTTCTATTACACTAAATTATAACATTAATTTTGAATCAGCAGTTTTCGAGTTTGGAAGAATTTATTTTGTTTTCTTTGTAATTTTCTTCATTCTACATATTAGGTATATGCAATAGGTAAGTGAAAAATAATATATTTTTAGTACCTAATATTTGATGTATGTGGTATCAAAGACATTTAACATAATTAAAGTAAAATGCCTTTGCATGATTAAAAAAAATGTACATATTATTTCTATACAGGATGTAACAGACTTACTTAGAAAAATTTGACAAATACGGATAATCACCTTTTACTATAATTAAAGTTGCCTGAAATAGCGAGAATTGCTTTAATTGTAAAACTAAATTTATTAATCAATTAGACAGACATACGGAAAACTCAAATCAACGAAATCTTTTTTTGGCTGCTACCGGGCCACGAAGCCAGATCTCTTATCTATCCAGGAAAGTGCGTTGATTTGATTTTTCTGTCTTTCTAATTGATTAATAAATTTGGTTTTAAAAATTCACAGAACTTTTTTCTGAAATTGCAACTTCATAATAAGAATGTGTTCTTTAATATGCTTTAATTGTATTTATAACAATCTGCATTTTACAGATAACTAATGGCCGCATTCTGAAAATAGCAATATTTCTGTTTCTGTATCTTGACAGTTATTATATAACATTGTTATGCCGTCTATGTTACCGTAAACAAACATTAAGTTATTCACAAATAATTTAATGTTTGTTATGTTTTAGAGCTTTCTGATTGATTGAATTCATTAATTTCAAACCTGTCAAACATAAAACGTACACATTGATGGCATTACAATGTTAGACAATAACTATTAAGATAACAAAATTGCAATATTGCCATTTTCAGAATATGGCCGATTATTTGAAATCAGTATATTAAAAAAAAAACTATAGCCTTTAATAAAATTCTTAAATGTGAACATTTTGAAACCAAATTTGGAAGTGGCCTGTTACACCTGTTACTGTAATTATGAAAAGAAAGGAAAATACAACAAATTCTTTTATAGTATATATTTTTTTGTGAGTCTCAAATTAACTAGATCAAGGAATACTGTATCTTCTCCATTCTCAACAGTATTGGCACACAACAATAATTCAGCCAAAAATATTTTTTGTTTTACAAGCAATTATAGTCTTAAACCTGGCAAAATACTTTATGGAAACATACTGATATTAATATTTGGAAAAGTGATTAAGATTTTACATAAAAGGTGTATAAAAAATCTTTCATCGCTTAGCAATTGTGTATTCGTGACTCAGTTTTATTGGGTGCTGAAATCAAATGGCTCTGATAATAACAATTATGAATTTAAACCTGATGAAATATATTGGCCAAGTAGTAAGAAGTTTGCTCAGAGACACATAGTTCAGAGATCAAGGATCTGGTCCTCCTTTCTTAGTGTCGATAAGGTGTTTTTTCCCGTTTACAAAAATGCAACCGCAGTAATAAATATATACATATATATATTCTTATAATAGTAATATTAAATAAATAAAAAGTAAACGATTTTCAAAAATGACTACATATTTAGGATCTACTTAAAACATTAAAACATGTCCAGTAACAGCCAATTTGGCAATTTTATTTTCAAATAGAAAACTGCGATTTTGAATTTTTAACTTAATATGTAATAATAAACAACATTAAATAAAGTGGGAGGATCAAATTATTTTAGGAAAAAGTAGGAAATAATTGGCCAACAAGGTGTCTAGGCGTAGAACTCTGTTTTGGAACTCATGTCGTAATCAGCCTCTTCTATTTTGTACATTTCAATGAGCTGAAACATAGAAACAATTGCACATAAATAAATGAATACATAATAAAGTACTTACGCATAAAAACATTAATTTCTTGCCCAACTGATCAGTCATATTTTTTTCGCACCGCATTTGCAGTCACTTGTACTTACATTATCCACTTCCTTGGAGAGTTCCTCAAGCTGCTTGTCATGCGTCACCTTCAGTTTTTCCTTCTCCCTTCCTTGTTTAATGGTTGCCGTCTGAAAAACGTCATCATACATTATAAACATATAGCCTTATATTAAAAACAGTAATACAATGATGAATTTCAAACTGATAGATCTTTAGAAGGTTTAGAGAGCAGGTCTGTAAAATAATTTTTTTATTTGAGTTGGTTGAAAACCCAAGACAGAACGCACCTTTCTTTCATCCATGAATTTTTTAGTGTTATTTTGCTTCTTCTCTCTCAGTCTTCTGTCCTTTTCCCCTTTAGTTTTAAGTGTTTTGTCATTAGCCACTTCCTTGCTGGTCTCCACAGATATCTTGGCCTGGCGGGCATTCATCTCTTTGATATCTCTGAAAGATAATTGAATTTTAAAAACTTAATAAACCTACTATACGAGCTGTCGTATATCGTATATCGAACAAAACGAATATATCTTTAAATATGGGTAAAATATAAAATTCAGAAGAAAAAATGGTACCGTTCGTGCTTGGCCTCCAGCTGCTTCATCTGTGACAGTTGGGCCGACTCCATGAGCCGCGCCAGCAGCTCCCGCTGTTCTTGCAACCGCTGCCGAGCTCCGGCCCAGTGCTCCCGGCGCTGCCTCTCAGCCAATTCACTCCATTGCGCTGTCTGCTCTGTCACCAGTTTCCTCACGGCCGGATCTGACGTCAGCTCCGCTTTGCTAAAATACGTACAGCGTTGTGACATAAATTATATGAGAAATTACCATTGCACCTCAAATGACAAAATCGACGAAGTAATTCAGGATCCCAGATTTAAGTACAGTTTAACAGAAAGTTTAGAAAAAATATATGTAATGCTCTGGGCAACTGAGCCTATGGCGAATCGCTGAATAAGATCACTAAGTGAAACTAAAAAGGATGAATATGCAGCATCCATAATAGAGATAACATGGAATAATTAGAGAATTATTTTATATTATTTCTTCCATTGCAATTATTCCATATTCATAAGTAACAGAAAATGACTCACAGTTATTTTTATTAAATACACCAATGCACGCCAATTATAATAATATTTTTTTAATTTATTATTTTTGCTATTCTAAGTATGTATCTCAAACACATAAAACGTTTATAAGGAAAAAAATTATGTTCTTTTGCCAACAATATAAAAAAAGTCAATACTGTACAATTAGATAATATGAAACCTTAGTTTATAATAATTAATATAGAGAATAGTGTAAAACTATATATTCCTGTCAATTCAATAATTATTATAATTTAAAGCCTGGATGTTTCCTGGTTATACTTAAAGCATATTTTCTAACTTCTTTCCCTTGATGAGTTTCTCGATGGCAGTGCACTGAGCTTTTTGTATGGCCATCTTCTCCTTTGCGTGCCTCTTCCTCATCATATCCAGTTCTTTCTGCTGCTTCCTGCCCGTCTTCTGGAAACCTTTCTCTGACCGGAGGGACTCGACTGTGATGGGCTCGAACACAAGAGGGGGCTCTGAAATGGGCGCAATACTTTAAACATTTCCCACTGCTGGAAAGGACAACATTCTGTAATATTGAAATTTTTTTTTTTTATTTCAGTATATATACGCCCATCAGAGCATTTACATAAACATTGGGTAATACATGTCGGTAATGAGAAATATAAAAAGAAAATAAAAAAAGTCATATAAAGAAATATAAAATGACATAATAACAGAAATATAAAAAGAGCTCTACAACTAAACTTAAACACAGAATCCATAATTTCATAAATCTATAAATACATCATATTTTTTATAGGATTAGCGATAATTACAGAAATATAAATTAAGAATTTTTTTTTTATAGGATAAGAATACAAGAAAAGAGTGATAATTACATATATTTGAGGATTATTTTTAGACATAGAGGAAAGTTCATTGTTGATTAAGAATATTGCGAATTGTATGTTTGAATTTATTTAAATTTGTGGAAAAAACGTCTAACTGTTCAAATCTGTTAACAAGTCTGGGAAGCCTTTGAAGTGGTGAATTAAAAAAGTAATTAGTTGTCGCAGCTTCCAAGGCAAACCCTGCGTAATTTCTGGTTACTCGGGATGGAACTCGCAAACAGATTCGTTCCAACAGTTGTGGACAGTCGATGTTCCCGTTAATTATTTTGTGAAAAAAGACGAGATCAGCTACAATTCTTCTTATTATGATAGAATATACAGGGTGTACCAGAGTTAGCAGCAGAAACATGGCCGGTAGATTCCTGCCTATGTTATGAGTCTAAAATGTTGAAGCAACCATGATCTAATATCAATAGTTAAGGAGATGTGCAATTTTTTTCCAATATTTCTGACTTTTTTTTACAAAACGTTGAAATATCATTACAGTAACTTATATCGACTACGAAAAATTCATTCGTTTCAATAAAAGTTAAATTAAATAATAAAAACTCTGAAAAAATTCCAATTGGAATTGGGAGGTTTTTATCATTTTATTTGACTTGTATTTAAGGAAATGAATTTTTTATATTAGATGTAAGTTACTGTAATGATATTCTAACATTTTGCAAAAACAAGATCTACGCCGCGTTAATCATCTATTTTATTTACTTGTACACTTCCACTTCCCCCTGGGGCTTAACTCTGGGGGAAATAAACATTAACCACTCAAACTTTCCCTAAAAATGTATAAACTGTCAAAATATCAAAGTCACAAGGCTGACTGACTCACCTTCCACCTTTTCTTCCACCTTGGTCTTTTTCTGATCTCCCGCCTTATCGGCTTCTTCTATTCCCATAGACTTCATATTGTCCGACCTTTCTTTGGCAGCTCCCATGAAGGCCCGGGGATCGGAGAGCGCAGCCATGAAATCTGTAATGATTTTGCATTAGTTTTAGTTTCGCATTAGATGCGTTAGCTCAATTTGTTCCGTAAGTAAACTGATTAATTTGAAAAAAACATATAAAGCTCTTGAATTATTGTGATGTGTACGATTTAAAAATATCCAATCAATGATGAATGAACCTTCAAATCCATCCGGGACGTAGATCTTCAATTCTATGTTGCAGAACAGCATGGGAAGTGACATGGGGAAGTTGGCTTCAGTCCTCAGCGAGATGTGGCGATAACCTCCCTGGAGTCCATCCAACGGAAGAATTCGCTGGCCGAGAAGTTTACCACTCTCATCATATACTCCGAAACGGAGCACAGCCAAGTCTGGTAAAACAACCTGGAGGGAAAATAAACACATGAAAGCTTCCAAAGCAGTATCGAAAATCAATAATTATTATTGACATTATTTTAATCTACTAACTAGTCTAGGGGCCATGTAAAAAGGTATTTATTGCACATTTTGTTTTGGATATCAATATATCAAAAAATAATATTGATGTAATAATATATGGATATTGAGGTTAATATGTAATAAAATATTGTTGCTTCAAAAATATGTTTTAAAGAAAGTTAAGAGAAGAAGTTCAATTCAAAAACATCTAAAATCTGATGCAAAGATCGTACTGTTGACCACTTAATTTAAAAATTATGGCTTTTCAATTTGAAATTTTATTTATTTATTTAAGCATACACAATGAGTAGACTTTTTTCAGTTTTATGTAAAAGATATTCACTGTCTCGGTCTGTTGTAAAGGAATCAGGTTCATCAGTTGTATCCAACAGTAGAATCGAAACAATAACGATTTTCTAAATAATCAGAATTAAAATTTACTAAATTAATTTAGAAGTTTTCTTATTTATAATTTTTTTAAATAAAATCATACAGCCATTGTTGGGGTACTATTGACTCACAAGGGTTAATGCGATGCCGTTACTAAAATGCAGTTGCAGAACCAGATTCTGGTAAAATTAATATTTACTCATATCTTTCCCACATCACATGACAGTACAACTCCGTTAATTCAAACCCCAATAATTCGAAATTCGCCATAATTTGAAATTTTTCAAACTCACAAGTCCCAAAATGTTGATTTCATAATACATTAGCCACGACAATTCGAAAACCCCGGTAATTTTTAATTAATTCGAAATAAATTATAACCCCTTGCGCCATAAATCAATAGGTACATTTTAGTTTACAAAATTTGAAATTTGACAAAATTGAAAAAAAAATGTTTTTCGCAAGTGAGAATAACAAATATGTCAATATCGGGTACTTTAAAAATTAAAATATCGCGATCTTTGTATTCTCATAATAAATATTGCGTTTTCGAAATAATTTCTTGAAATATGCAAAAATACAGAAGTTTTTCGCAAAATTAATAGCTTTTTTAATTAATAGTTTTGTGATCTTTGGCGAATTTCGCAATTGCATCGCGATTTTTTTTGCACCTTGAATTTCGAATTGACAGGGTTCCGCATAACACAAAATGTTTTTTTTGGATCCCTTGAATTTAAAATTAACGAGGTTCTACCGTATTTCCACTGAGTAGGGATGCTTTTTCGACAGATCATTTGTCCTGAATTATCAGGTGATCCTAGTGATGGAAAATGTGTAAATTTTCTATCAATTTTGAAATTAATAATTTTTAACTGACAACTAATTAAATCCTGTACAAGAAATTTTGGAGTGTAAAGAGAGGAGAGGATTCTAATAATGTTGAATCCCGCTACTGCATACAGATACACTAAATTCATTATGTTGCTTACTTTTCTGAACAAAAATGGCTCCTCATTGTAGACCGGATTGAGTCCATTAGCCGGCACCATTCTGGTTCTGAACTCTTTCCTGATGGTGTCGGTCGGCAGTCCGTACATGTCCACTTCAACATAGGTTCCTACTTTCTTATCCGACAAAAATTGCCCAGCTATCACCTGGAAATTTACAATAAATATATTTTTATTGCTCCATATTCTTTAAGCAGCGTTAATCAGTGCAAATTAATTTAAAAAAAAAACATAATTTTGACATGCTCGGTAGTCTCAACATTTAATGCATGATAATATTTATGATTATCTTTGAAGATTATAATATACGGGATGTTTCTGTGAAGTTGTGGCAAGAACCTTTGTGGCAGAAAGTAAGATTGCAACGGATTAAAACTATACAATGACCTACCACAACAGACCACTGACAAAATCAAAACAGATGTGACAAAAATGCTAAAACTCGGCCAATTATAAAAAAAATGACTTTGTATCTAAATTATATTATTATTATATTCGTATATTGAATCATGTAAAAATATATCCATAAACCTTCTCAGGTTTCTATTATATTTTAAATATAAAAAAAAGACAGAAATATTGAAAAAAAACCGCAAACTTTGATGTTGACTCTCTCTTGAAGATTTTGCTACTAGCTACAAGACATCCTGTATACACTTTTTGTATTATACTCCTTAAAAAGAGGATTAAAATAAATTCAATTTAACCGTTATGTTACTAGCCGATTAATTGCTACCCAAGGTACCTGGATGGATGTTCCCCCATACTTTTTTTTTTGTATTTCACAATTTGATATTTATACAGTGGTCAAAAAGCTCCTTATAAGGTCACTACTTCTCATCGGAATGTTCGTCTTCCCTTTATTTCCCTTCCCTTTCAAATAATTTAATTATTGTGGATTCAAACAGACAAAAGCATCGGGCGTTTATGAATGAAATTATATAACCTGAATTCGAAAATGGGTACTCAGGTAGTATCAGAAGGGTTATTATAATTAAAAATATAGCCATACATAATTATTAATATGATGGAATTTATGAATGAAATTATATAAAACTGAATTCGAAAATGGGTACCCAGTAGGGATGGGCGTTTAATGGACGGACTAGTTTAAATCGACCGCTGAAGTTTCATCGACGCGTCAACGGTTTACGTTTATCGCATGGACTACTTGAATTCGTAGACGTAGACGACTGTAGATGACTAAACGAAGAATCCTTCGTTCGTAATTCAACGTAGTCCAAAGCAACGAGCGAGAGCAAGACAAAACGTCTCGGTTGATTTCTCTCTCATCTATCGCTGTCGACTTGTAAACGGCTCGACGGGTAACTGCATTTCAACTTTAAAGTACACCACCATAGAGTGCAGATCTGTGTACACGATACTATGACATACTTGAAATTTGAATGTGCACGTAGGGTGAGACAGGCTTAATCATAAGCTATGATTTTTTATAGCAAAATTATTTTGTGGTGACATAATTATACTTTATATAAATTATAATTATGTCACCACAAAATAATTTTGCTATAAAAAATAATAGTTTATGATTAAGCCTGTCTCACCCTACGCACACATTCAAATTTCAAGTGTGTCATTTTTTACTTGCATTGTGCGACGTTTCGGTGAATTCCCAATTTTACGCAGTATAAAATAAATTCTGTTTAATTATTTTACACTTTATTTTCTTTTGTATAGATACATCATTGGAAAAAGTACGCCTTTGGATAATTTAAATTTATCTCATAGAATTAGGAATTTAATGAAACAACTACAATCATTTGAAAAAAATATCAGCTTTTATCTACTCAGTTATTTTTGAAAGGGCTGCAAAATTTCTAGGTTATCTATGGGTTAACAAACTTTGATATTTTTATTTTATACGATGAAACTATTATTAATTAACAGTCGAAAAGGCCGGCTAGATATTTTTCTAAGATCAATATTTTATTTGATCGATCTCGACTTCTTAAATCTACCTGAAAATGGATGGTAAAATTTAATTTTAGGGGTTTTACTTTCCCCGAAACTATTTTTCTTTGAACTTCTTTAAATTTTAAAAAGTAACGTAATAAAAATAGCCAACGGTCGAGCCGTAGACACATCGTCCCGTAGAACGTCCGCATAACGAAGTTGACGCGTCAAGTAGTTGACGAAATCAACTATAGTTGACGAATTCAACTATAGTTGACGAATTCAACTATAGTTGACGAATTATTTTGTGGTGACATAATTATAATTTATATAAATTCAACTATAGTTGACGAATTCAACTATAGTTGACGAATTCAACTATAGTTGACGAATTCAACTAGTTGATCGACTCGTCGATGGATGGAAATGGACGGTATCGTTTCGTCGACGATAAATACGTTAACGACGCATCACTAGTACTCAGTTACCCAGGTAGTATCATAAGGGTTAAAAATAATATAATTAAAAATATAGCCACACATAATTATCAATATGACGGAATTTATGAATGAAATTATATAAACCTGAATTCGAAAATGAGTACCCAGGTATCCAATTGTATATCATAAGGGTTAATATAATTAAAAACATAGGCATATACAATTACCAATATGATAGAAGACACATGATTCATCCTCCAATTCAGCAATAATTAGCAATTAGCATATTGTTCATATTTTTAATACGTTTGATGTTGTCGTTACACGTGATACAATTTTCTTTTTACTGAATTTATTCTAACCTGTACGGAACACTGAGCTGCAATCACCCCGTCGACGGGTGCGTCAGCAAATGGGTCGAAGTTCCTGTCTGCTCTCCTCATGAAATCAGGCTTCAGGAGGTAGCCACAATTGCCGTTGTATTCGAACTTTCCTTGGTTCAACTGCATCGGCAAGTCGGACGTCTGGAAGTTCAGAGACACCATCTGGCAACCCGCGTTCCAAAACACCTGAAAAGGAAAATTATATTTGCATTTAAATTACTGGAATAAGTATTTAGAGTAAAACGGAATACAGAAAAATTAGAATTTATTCAATACATTGTCATTAATTAACGATGAATGTAATTTATTTTATAAATTAAGTAAGATATTATAAATGATATTTGAAATCATCAAAATATAAAATACTAATAATCATTAGAGAACTATGGAAAGATACACTGAATTATTTAATATATTGTAAGACCTCTCCATCCGAAACTTCAACATGCAAATTTTCAAAGATATGAATGCTTCTGTTCGCGGCAGCACAAAAGGTTAGTTGGTGTCTTTGCTGTTTGGCGATGTGTTTTTAGTAATGCTTACAGTAGTCACGTTCGGTCTTCTTCAACAAGTATTCTTAATAAGTGTGGTGGTCAAAGACGCATGCATATACACCTGTAAGGCGGTACCGAGTACATCAGCACCTAAACACGAAAGGTCGTCGCTCTCAGTACAACAGTCGAAACCAGAACGCTGAATTCGGGAAAGAACGAAAATGTAAGCGAAGGCAACTAGCGAGGACACAGGAGAGAATTGCTAGAGGGCAGGAACACGGCAGCATTTCACCTTTGATAAGCTAGACAAAATATTCCACGTGCCGCCGAGTAAATGAAGTCAAAACAACTCCGGTTTTCTTTGTAGAAACAGGTATATAAACCCTCGCCAACAGAGCAGAGCATCTCACTTCCCGGTGACACGCTTGTATAGCGGAAGCTCTCGCAGATCGCATCTTTATATTTCGCATCATTAATTGTATTCTTTGTACACCATTGTATTTCTGTAAATTGTACTTGCTATCAATAAATTCTATTCAAACACCACGACTTTTCATCTCATCAGCAATAGCAGAGATCTCCGACTCTACAAACGGAGTGGTGGCCCTTGAGTTAATTCATTCAAACCGGAGGACTCACTCACCTCCAAATTGTTATATTTTGTTTAGTTTAAACCCAGCAGCGCAAGAACAGTGGTGATGCTGGACTTGCTAACAGATTGAACTCGGGTGAGCTCTGAGAATGGAACTCATTCGTATTAGAGGATTCACTGCAATTATATGTAAACAATTAACCTGAATTTAAAAATATATTTTACCTGGGGCATGTAATTTGAAGAATCAGCCCTGGTACCCTTGGGGTAGATTCTCGACATCTGCCGCTTATTGTAGTTGACAAAGTCGATGGCCTGCTGTTTTAGGTAGTTCATCCCGGCGGTTTCCGCGAATGATGACATATTATGGTGGATATTTTTCTCTGCAATTTTCAATTCTAAAATTGTACACAAAATTTTCAAGAAAGGTTAGCAACTAATTTCAATATTTTTAGCAGAAAATTTAGGTCACATAAAGCCAATTTAAAAATAAAATATTATTTAAAAATTCATCAACATACTTTTGTGGTGTATGTACTGTGGTCCACTTTTGAGGGTCGCTTCGATCATCGTAAATCTGACAATCAACTGTCAGGTAAGACTTAACTATAGATCGTAAAATCATGGTATGTCTATATAAAAAGGTATGTCTATATAAAAAAAACTGGATGTGGTTCACATCTGATTCTCAAAACCAGTTTAATCGAAAAAAAACCCATTGGAATACAGTAGGTAATATCCCGATTTACATACATTCGGATATACGTAACTTTTATCTCATATATGTATTTTGATTGTTTCATAATGTACATACACAATATGTTGATTGCTGATTTAATTATTATTGATTTGCTGATTTGATTACAATTACACATTATGTAATCTTTAGTAATTATATAATTGTTTTCTCGATAATAAGGTGGCAGTTAAGAACCTAATACATATATACTGGAAATTAGACATGGCAATCTGTACATAGGTACTCCGACAAATATAATTTTCCACTTACGTTGTACTTCCCGGTCCCACATATTACATGACTCGGGGTATTACTGTGCTATAATTTTCTACATGATATTGGCTAATCACTCTTCTAGAACACGCTACGAATTTTTCTAGCACAAGTCACAAATTATTAAAAATAAATCAAACCTTATTTAAACCGATATTAATATAGGTGTGTGTAAAGTGCGTGTGTAAAGATAATACATACGAGTGAAGTAAACTGCCGTGTCAACAATGCCCAATCGTAATCAATATTAAATTGCAACAAAAGAAAATATAACTTCAGATAATTGTAAAAATGTCTTAAAGAAAATCCATCTGAATATTATTTTACCTAAATACAGTAGAACCTCGTTAATTCAAAATTCAAGGGACTCAAAAAAACATTTGAAATTATGCGGAACCCTGTTAATTCAAAATTCAAGGTAGGTACCAAAAAAACATGTATTCCAAGAAATTATTTCGAAAAAGCAATATTTATTATGTTTTATAACAATATTGCAAAGATTTTGATCTTTCTATTATTAAGTATATATTGACATATGCTAGTAAATATGTATTTGCTATTCTTACTTGAGAAAAAAAATCATTTCCATTTCATCACATTTGGATGGCCGTAAAATGTTTAGCTATCTTTTAATTAATGTTAGGCTTCTTCAATCTTCACTCGATATTAACTTTCATTCCGCCTTTTTTCTGGCTCAAACCAAAACACAGCATAATTATTAGAAATACAACTGACAATAAATACATGAAATAATAAGAAAAGTTCGTAATATTCGTACTTCTTCCAAAGAAAGAAAAACACTTTAACATTCTTCTTCTGCTTTATCCAGGACTGCGTCCTGTCAACTTTAACATTATTATTAGAAAAAAGAATCTAACTAAAGAGGAATTCAATAATGTGAAAAAAAAATTAAATGCTTTCAGATATGTACAAAGAATTACTGCAAATGCCGCAAACGAAAACTATTTGCGCATATCAGGGCAGCCACTCAAGAAAGCATACGCAGGATTCGACAATTTTAGGAATCGTGAAATAATATGTATAGAAAAAGGGCATTCCGTAAGGTACTGTGAAATTCATAAAGGACACTACACGGGTGTGTACGATCAAGAAGTCGCCTGCATTATTTTTCACAACTTTAAAAAAATTAAAATCATGTGATTTAAAGTATCGATTTAGGGCTCAAGGATCTAAAAATTATTTCGAATTATGAATTATCAGGGTTAATTTACCATCTATGAAATTAACATTTTGGGAATTGTGTATTTTAAAAATTTCAAATAATTTTGAATTTTCAGGGTTCGAATTGACTGGGTTTTACTGTAATATAATTTATTTTAATACGAGTCCTAAAATAGATAATATAGGTAGGGGTAACTTGATTTGGGGTATATTAAAGCATAAGAAAACTAGATTAAATAAAATAACGTCAACAACTAAAAAAGTGTTTTTTTTTTGGTGAAAATACATTTTAAACTAGAAGATAAAGGTGGTTTCAGTTTACCAAAAAAATTATGAATAATTTCTTTAGTAAAATAATCAATTTGAAACATTTGAATGCTTGGTAATTTCTACTTGTGATAAAAAGACTTACGTTCAGCCACATCGAACCCTTGGAACTTGATGGGCTGGGCGTAGTTGACCATGGAGGACAGCCAGGGGTGCACGTTGGTGGTGGAGCCGGTGTAGGCAACAGGAGGTGGAGCATCATCGCCCGCTTCCGCAGCTGCAGCCACTATTTCTTCAGGCTAGAAAGGTGTGAAAACACACTTTAGTTTTCTTTGAAGAAATTAATAAACTTATAGAAGTCTCACAGAGACTAAGCTATTTATATGAGAAATGTGCATAGAAGTCGAAACTTGAATTGTGTTCTCAGAATATACATACAAAAATATTGTTAGAATAAACTTAAATTGATATTTCTATCAGTAAAAGCAAAATAGTTTGAGAAGAAAGGGTGAATTAGAGTATAAGTGAAGCGAAGACTTTGGGAGGAATTTTTATGAACAGTCTATTTGCATGTAAAACACATAAATAAACTAAAAATAAAAAGATCTATAAAATTATAATCAAAGATTCTAGGTACACATATGTTATGTATACAATGTAATTGTAATGCTGACCTTTTTGTCCAGGACTACTGCGGAGGCGTCTTCCTTGACTTCATCCTCAATAACAAACTGTCCCTGTTTGAACAATTCCAGTTCCTGCTTCTCAACTTCCGGTTTCAGTCTTTTATTCTTAATCAATATCTTCTTTTTCAGCAAGCACGGCGGCGGTAGCGCCACTCCTGGCTCCAACTGGAAATCGTAGCAAAAATAAAAAATTGTGTGTATTGCTTGCCCAACGTAACTTGGCGTGTGGCGAATTTTGAACTAAAACCCGCCCCGCCCGCACCTGGCGGTGACCCCTCGCCCTGTCATTCAGTTCATTCTCGTCTTTGAGCGCGAGATGTGTCATCTTGATTACCAATATACACTGAATTATTATGTCCAAAACATCCTAAACAGTCCGGGATGGTGCAAGAACAATTGCCAATGAAGTATTAAAGTTTTGCGAAGCTGAAAAAGCGAATAATGGACCGATATTACCATCTGACAGTTTGACAGATAGAACGGCCACCATTACTGCATGGTTTCTTTAGTGCTACCTGACGAAATTTCTGTATTTAATACGACACCAGTCAACGGACATTCTGTACATTATGTATTGTGTAATAAATTTACACCCTGACAACTTTTGTTATGCAACAGGGACGCCCTCCCTCGCACGCCAAGTTATAGTGGTACGTCTATAATAACCAATATTTTTTACACAAAATGTTATGTTATGTTGACGTAGGACTTGATTTGGTTCACATGTGATCCAAAAATTGGAAACTATAATTCTCACGATCTCAAGGGTTAATTTATAGACATAAATTTATAATACTATTTTATTTATTAGTTGGCAACATAAATTTTAAAATAATATTGTCTAACTGGAAGGATAAATCTAAATTCCCAAAAAGAATTTTAGGCAGACAATATATTTACCGGGTAATCGGGTAAGGGCTCTTTTAACAGCAGGTCACCGAGAATCTCATCACAGTACTTGGCCAACTTGTACTGCTGGGCCTTGCAGCAATGGTTTTCAAAGGAGAGGATGACGGGATACTCTGACGTCACGAAAGCCGTGTCTCGCAGAGCATATATTACGTCCTTGAACAGGATGTCGGTGCACATGGCCATACCGTGAGTTATGATTGGTTCTTCATCTTCACCCTTGCCATCCCAACAGTCGAGTTCGACGCACCTGAAAAACGAAAATGAAAATATTATCACGGGATTGTGGTCGTGGGAGGCAAATCAAACACTTGAGATTAATTAATGTTTTATTAATCAATTAATATCACTGGACGCAAATTTAATCAGAGCACTGTTCTTTAATTCAAAACAATTTCGTAATTTGCACTATTGTGTCACTCCTGAATATTTCACAAATACGTAGGTAGGTACTTTTCTATTTTACTTTACTCTTGTCTATCGCTTGTTTACGGTCAATCACGCTAGTTTCTATGACATGTTTCGCTTGCCAAAACAACAACGCACACTGAGGTTCGGCGTGATTCCGTCGCGTATTTATAAGGCCCGATGTTCGTGATGTCTCCAGAATCTCCAGAATCATCCCAGACCTTTGTAGTGATTTCTAATTTACTGTAAAAGATGCAGACTGCTGTAAATTCCTAGATTACGTGTTATCATATTGCGTATATCAATATTGCTCTAACCAGGGTTCAAGCATGTATATCTGCAGATATATCATGATATATATCTGCGGATATATAATGATATATATAATCGGATATATAATGATATATATCTGGCTTGATTTTTATTTTTGATATATATACAAAAAACTTTCTGCGGTCGTTAATAGATGGCGCTAGTTGTATTTAAAAAAGTGCTACTGGTTATTTTTTTTGTTATCTGCAGTCGTTACTAGATGGCGCTAGTCATATTTTAAAAAGTGCTATGGTTTTTTTAGTTTAATTTGTTTCAAATAATCTGTTTTTTAAGACTACATTAGAAAGAGCAACTTTTATAACTTATATATAATTACTGCATATATTAGCTTTTTTCAGTAAACAAATCATTTATTTAATAAATAATAATTCATGTAAAAAAATATATATTTTTCCTAATTATTTCAAGTTTGTATATATATCTAATTTTTGATATATATCAAAAAACCTGTTTTATTTTTATTTTTAGTATAAAAATCTTTATTTAGTAAAAAAATTTAGCATAAAAATAAAAAAAATAAAAATAATCATAGAACACAGTACATATAAAAAGATTCAGGAAAGTGAGTTTATATGTACCTGCAACCTGCCAATAAAACTTGTCTGTACATCTCCACAGAGCTCTTGCCACCAAACTGTCGACCAGATAAGTAGGTGTTGTGTGAGGAGTTGATGTAGTAATGGGACAGGGGCTGGTCCATCTCCATGTAGATGTCCAGCCGATCGAGGAACACCGGCGCATTCTCATCTGACATGAGATAACGAATCAGGCCATCCTTTGTCAGTTGCTCTGAAAGAGGACGGCAGAATGACCATCAATATTTATTCATTTGGAAAATGGGTAATAGCCATCAGCAAAATAATGTTTAGTGGTGAAAATATGGTTACAGCCAACTTGAAATGCTACAATTGCCGATTCAGTTTTTCTTTTATGTACTTGTATAAATAAATATTTAACTTTTAAATATGGATATTGCTGTGTCTCTACCAAACAGAAGACATTGTTAGTTTTGCTATTTACAAAATTGGATACTGCTGTCTTTGCTATGATATTTCAGTCTAAAATCGACATCAAGCGGTCATTTTTTCATGTGACACATCCTCTGGTCATTGGATATTGCTGCCTTTGCTTTTTTACACTACACTGTCTATGCTTTTAAAAGTGATTTGAAAACATGATTTTGGAAGGGATGGATCTATATTTCCCATAAAATCTCTAATTCGGTACATTCTAAATTACTAATCCTCGGTGTTGGCATTCAAAGCTGTTTTTTTAGATATTGCTAACTTTGCTTTTTTATTTTTATTTCTAAATATAACTTAAATTTAAATCCATATCATTTTATTCTAGTCTGTTAAATGTATAATTAATAAATAATTTTTTAAGCTGTACCTCTCCAAAAAGAGACTAGCTCTTGCGCTTTTATACCCCTCTTATGTAAAATATTAAAAAATTTAAAAAATCACAAGTATCACATGGATAGGCTCGAAAACCATAAGGCTTGAAAACTTTGCAAGTGTGTTAAATTCTCACATGCTCTGAATATGTTATATAGGATAGGCTTGAATCCTACAAAAAATGTAAAACAAAGTGAAGAAATTTCGCAGTCTCATGATAATGCGAAGACATTTTATTATTTTTAATTCAATCTGAGAGAGGTTTATAAACCCCCAAATATAATAATTCACGCTAATATCAAAAGTACATATCTATGCATCTTACTTTTAGTTTTGGCATCCTCGTTTTGCTCGTACGTGCTGATGATTTCCGCCGCTCTCTTCTCATCGTACAGCGGATACAGGATCTCGTTCAGTCTTGGGTCTCGCTGCTTCTCATTCATGAAGTTTATAAACTGTTCCAGGTTTATTGTGTCTGCTTTGCCTTGTGTTCTGGAAGCATTTAATTTTATATATATATATATATATATATTGTAAATAAATTTTTTAATCGAAAATTATTGATGGACGAGCTGTTGATTTACATGTACTGATTGCCAAATTAACTTGTACAATGACAATGAGGGTGAGCACCGAGTCTCGTACTCATAGTAGTTGATTTTGAAAGACTAAGCTAAAAAATATTCTACAAAATGAAAATATACGACAACGTTCATAATTGCCAAATACATGTTTAGAGTCGAAAACATCAGCTGTTCGTCTTATCTGAAAAGTGATCTCTTAAACATGTTCAATATTTAGTTTGTTTTAGCGCCTTATGAAGGTTAACCCGTCCACATGTCAATATCACTTCTTTATAAAAGAGCGCGTAATTAATGAAGTATTTTTTGTATATTTTTCACTGTTCTCGGATTAACTGGTAAATCGATTATCCGTGGTTTTTTTTCACCGTCCATCCCAAATAATCGGAATCTACTGTATACTTTCAAATATTTACACAGTCTTTGAAATGAATATACTTAAAAAGATTGATTATTTATTATTATTATCGTGTTGGAATTTCAAAATTCCGAAGGTGATGTGATGAGGAAGGAATGTTATACTTAACAATATTAAAATATTAAAACATGTTTAATTTCTTACTATTTTAAAATAATAATATTTTGAATTTGAAATACTGAATAGCTTTGTATTTAATTAGTCAGGTCTTAAAAATACACTAGGACTATCAATCAGAGGCAATAACAACCTGTTAACGATCTGTTTGTTAAAAAATTATAAAAGTATAACATAATTTCTGAAGATTCTCTGTCAAAATGAACTCCGCAATTGTTATCCATAACACCTCATAAAAGACAATAAATATTGATCACATAAAATGTGCAAATAAAACATTGTTAAATTCACTTTATCATGGGCATTCTTCTTCCAAAAATCTTTCTCCATCACCTTCTTTATCTTGGTCTCCGTATAATGGTGTCTGGTAGCTAGTAGCAAAAACTTTCCAGAGTCTTCTTTACGCTTATATTTTTTACGCCTTGGGTGAAATGTCGACAGTTACAGAGATAAGCAACATCAAAGGATGCATCTTTAAAAACATATTAAAAATATTTCTGACTTATTTTCTGTAAAATGTTGGACACGATAGAAACTTATAATGGAATATTAAAAAATCATTCGCTTCAATGCAAGTCAAATAAAATGACAAAATTCTGATATTATTATATATTATAATATTTTTCAAATTTCTGCAACGTTTTAATAATTTTATTTTAATTGTATTTCAAAAGAATGAATTTTTAATTTCCAATATAAATTAGTTTCATGATAGTCTAACATTCTACAAAGATAAGGCAGAAATATTGAGGAAAAAAAAAACTTTGATGTGATTAAAAAATCCAAAAAATTATGAAGATGGTGATTACTTCCATAACTGTCGACATTTCAACCAAAGTATAAAGAATGAACCTAGTATAAATTGAAAGAAGAAAAAAAAAGAAAGAAAAGAAAGTTTTTGCTATTAATTACTAGCCAAATTACATTAGTACTTACATGGATCTGAAGAGCTCCTCAATATCATTTCTCGGGCAAATCTTATGGTAAAGAGCATAAAACTTGTCAAACGTAAAAGCATCCTTTTCTATGGTATCCGACTTGCCCGAAGGCAGTCCCAAGTCGGACAGGCACTGGTAGACCAGCTTCTCCGTCTTGCCTGAGGCAAAGGTTCTGGCCACAACTTTTACGGGAACCTTGCCCTTGGGGTCCGTGAGGAAGCCTAGACGCATCCAACTGAAAACCAGCATTCGGTACAGTTAGACTTGCAACAAAAATATTATGAGTATTGATTTAAATCATTAAGTAATATCCGAATTGAGTGAGGTCATTATCATGTGGTACGAGGACAAATATCATTTTGTGTTTTCATGACATCATATTTGAGATATTTTATTGGAATGTGGCAAAAACAAATTCTCATTGGGAATGTGGTAAATATTCATTTTTGTTTTATATACACAAAAGAAACACCACCTGTCACTATTGACACATGCTTCACACATTCTAAAAATAAAATAAAAAAGTGCATTCTAATATAAGATAACACATATCAAGGTCCCGATGTATACTGTTGAATCTGCAAAATTTCTTTTTTCGTTTTACTATCTTAAACCATCCAATTTACTTTGTATTTTTGGACAATGTTAAAGTTAAATTAAACCAATATTTTTATATGAAAGTATGCTCTAAGAACACGTGGTCCAGGGCTTACAACCTGTATGAGCTGGCTTAAGTGATCACTCTAGACAATGCAACATTCACCAATTCCATCGTAAGAACATCCATACATTATTAATTTGGATCGAGATGCTTTTAAGCCATTGTGCCAAATGAGTGAAAAATAATGAAAATTATGTGTATCAAGTTACTAAACACATAATGATTTTAATTATGCATAATTGATGCGACTTAAAAACTCAACAAAAAATTTTAAATCATAAAAAAATACACAAAACTAGAATACACAGCTACAAGACATGAAAATGCAAAATTAAGGATGTAAAAAAAAAAAATTGAGTATAAAATATCAGTAACTAATTTACAGCTAAGCATGCAACTGCAGTTTAAACTATGCGTGACCAGAATTTCCCTTTTAAATATTTATAAACACAGTAAAACGATAATTCGAAATTCACCATAATTCTAAATTTTTAAAACCCACAATGTGAATTTCATAGTAGATTAACCGCCATAAATTGAAAACGTGGGAAATTCGTAATTCGAAATATTTTTAAGCTCTTTGCGCCTTATATCAATACATTTTAGTTCGTATAATTAGAATTTTTTTGAAATTTAACAAAATTGAAAAAAATATTTCAAGTTTTTCTGGATCAACCGAGAACAACAAATACATATGTCAATATTGGGTACGTTAGTGATATAAATATTGCGATCTTTATATTAGCATGATAAATATTGCGTTTTCTAAATGATTTTTTAAAACATGCAAAACAGACTTCGGCTTTTTCACATTTCACGATTTTTGGCAAATTTCACAATCGCATTGTGATTGTGAAATTCGCGAAATGTTTTTTTTTGGGTCCCTTGAATTTCGAATTAACAAGGTTCAACTGTACTGATATTTTCATTCATTGGTTGAATTTTCAATAATAAATTTAATTTTCTAATAGACACATATTGTCATGTCGAATTAAAAATAATTTTTGTATTTTAAATAATATTTTGAAATATTATATTAGAGTTCGTAAGAATCTTATAATTTTTCACTTTGGTTTTGGTTAATGTGACTCCAGATAATTAAGTGTCAACTGTATACATACTTTAAATCAAGCTTATTTCCATATGTTTACTCACATTAAATTAAATTAAAAACATTTTATTTTACAATAATCAGTAAAAACACGATCAGATGCCATTTCTAAAATGATAGAGGAAATCGTCTATTTTTTACTATATATCGAAGAATGCAATAATTTACCGTCACCGAATGCCAAAGTTGCATTTGTGTTATAAAAATTATGACATTTGAACAGCTCTGTAAATAGTGCGATATACTCACTGCTTCATTAAGTTGGTACGGGGACAGACATTACTACCCTTGTTGTTGTGGGTGATGAGACGCAGACCTTCCTGCCATATCTGTTAGAGTTAGAGCGCCGGAGCATGCATGGAACAGTACAGATTAAACACAAACACACGCAAAAACTATTCTATACAAGCCAGCAGAGAAAGAATATAAATGTATTATATATAATAATTTGAAATAACACAAAAATATACAACGATAGATTATTTCATGACTCGGCTGTTAGATTTTTATGGTTAATATTGTATATTAATGATTATGTAATAGTACCTAGTCATGTCTAACTGGAATAATACGCTATAATAATACATAGTTAGTTTAATTAATTTAATTTTAAGAATTCAATTGCATTTTGCGATCTCTATATCTGAAATAAATAATTAAAAATATGTAAAGAAAACATATTACTTCACAGAATGTACTACACACTGTATATTTATAAATGATACTTCAACAAGGAGATAATAATATTTGAGAAATTAAGTTATGTGATCAGATTTTATATACATATTTTAAGTCAATGTAGATCTTTTTCCATTTAAGAAATAAAATTGAATCAGTATGTGTAAGGCGTGTTGTGTATGAAGCACATTGTTTCGTTGTGTTGGTGTTTACGGGTATAAACACCAACACAACGAAACAATGTGCCTCGTATGCATGGCTTACACATACTAATTCGATTATCTTTCTTAAATGGAAAGAGGTCTACTTATTGTTTTGTACGATGGTCAAAATTAAACGTTCGCTGTGTATCGTTAAGAATGAGTTTTTCAAAATTGATCTTCTTGCAGAGAAGTAAAAATCATTTCATTAAAAATCGATCTGTTTCATATTTTATGTAAATAATTATTTAAATTTTGTTTTATTTGATGTAAAATACACATTATTTATTTTAACAATTTTTTAGCAAAATGTATTTAATTTTTCAATTGGGTAATACAATTTATTTTCAGAAACTCTTTATTTAAATTGTTAATGTGGAAAAAACTAATATTGTATGAAGTCTATCTAGGTTGCTCGTAACATATGAGAATTTATATTATACACAGCTGTACGACGGTTATGAGTAGAGTATGTGTTTTCCTTCCCCGAAAAAATCACATACAGAATTGCGCATGCAAAAGAAACGAAACTATGAAAACATGCATTACGTATATTGGTTATGATTTTACTATGGAATTGCACTAAATAAAATAATTAGTATTATATTATGCACATTCATATATGTTTTGTTAATGCTAAGCATAATTATTGTTGGTTAAAAAAATAAATGAAACATCAAACACATCAATAAATAATAAAACAAAGCGATTGCATGCATCGTAAACCATTAAGCCCGCATTCCCAGGATATCCAACGGGGACTTACTGTTTCTTTAGACAGGTCATTGGGCAAAAGTTGTTCGCCTTTCCGTTGTGTGTTATTTTCCGAAGACCATCTAGCCAAACCTAGTCACGGGAATTTGACAAACATTTTTGCTATTAGTTAAACGAATAACATGGAAGAAATCTTATTGCAGAATTTAATCTTTTGATTGAAGATATTAATTACTATTTTTTCAATTGATCCAGCAACATTATAGATTGACTTTTTTTTTTAAATATTGATTTTATTATTTGTATAAATCTACTTTTTTTATTTGATTAATTACACCAACATGTTTCAGAAAAACCTTTCCATCGTCAGGGTGCTGTATAACTGTCAAAATATCAGAATAAAATGTCTTGTTTCTTGTTTTTCTAAATTATTTGAAATTTTTTTAAAATTATTATTTTTTAATATTTAAAAATCATTTTTCAAATAATTTAGAAAAACAAGAAACAAGACATTTCATTCTGATATTTTGACAGTTATAAAATACCCTGACGATGGAAAGGTTTTTCTGAAACATGTTGGTGTAATTAATCAAATAAAAAAAGTAGATTTATACAAATAATAAAATAAAAATATTTTTTAATATTAATTACTATTGGGTTGGTGGGAAAGTAATTGCATTTTTTGCAAGATCATGTGGTAGTGTTGGTATGATAAATAATATAATAAATAAGATTTTTCAAATTATTATTTAATGTACCTATAATTTATGATAAGTTGTGATCTGTGAGTAAGAGATTTTAGAAAGGAAAGAAAATCTAGCATTTGATCTGACTGCTGAACATCATATTGGCAAACATTTCAGTAATTGACGGAAGTCCAGCACCAGGGTCATATGCAAAAACCTTCCGCTCTGGACAATGGAGCGGTTTTTTCCTATGAGCGACTGTACACCAAATCACCAACACAAATTCAAGGTCAATCAACCTAATTATGGTAATTTTGTGATATTATAATTTTCGTAAACATTAATAAATGTAAAATATACTTCATCTATATTGTGACATAGATGACATGAAGGCCATAACGCTTCAAAGTATTGTATCACACGTAATTTGAATGCAATAATCCTATATTGTGACATATATAGTATTAAAATCTCATTACTTAAAATAGGAGTTCTCAAACTGCGTTTAAATAATTTGATCTTTTAAATTAATTTATATCAATGATACCAATTTTCTATGTCGATGTAATGTTTTTTTTTAAATAACTAGGAAAATTTAAGAAAAATGCTAATCTTTAACGAGTACCATTTTGCTAGTAAAATTTGCATGGATGAGTGAGGTTGAGTATTCATCTCAAAATATGGAAAAAGATTGCTGGGAATCAGAGACCTGGAAGAAGGTGGACATTGTGGCCGAGGAATCTGAGGCAATGGTTCGGCCTATTGTGGAGTTTCTCCGAGCCACAGAAATCAAAATATATGATACCCAATGTCCGTTGAACGGATAAGTCCCAGCAAGAAGAAAATCGTACATGGTGCATCAATGTATATGTTTAGGTGGACAGTGTGTAATCCGCTTGGTGACTTTAATATTCAATTAATACCTCTCAATATGATAATCATGCAAAATAATGTCAAATTACGTTTCCTCTCTCTAAAAAACATGCATGAGTAAACCAAATATGCCCACAAAATGGACACTGACCTGTGATAGACTGTGCTCTTCAGCTTCGAAAACGGTCGAAATTGTCTGGTCACAAGGATCTTCGTGCCGCCTTGCAGATATTTTGAGAAGTCTTTGTTAGTTTTTCCACGTCACAAACAACACGTGAAAGAATATAAACTGGTGAAATCCCGGAAAAAATATGATTACAATATTTACTAATCAATTATAACATCCGTTCATCCGATGCAAAAAAATGCACATTCCAACAGAAGAAAAACGAGAGCAATTGTTTTCTTCCATTCGAAAATTTGGAGGCAAAATTCAAATATGTTTCTTCACGCCGGCGCGGGCGCAGTCTCACTTTTACTCCGGCTGACTAACAACATCTAGCGTCGATTTATTAGCTCCACAGAAGCAGCGGCATTTTCGACATAATATGGAAAATCAAATATGCCTCCACGAAAGTTTCAAGGTTTTTAATAGTTATTAAATTAATTATCATTTTGAGAGTTATATACATTTGTCTATTATGTCGCCTTACCACATGGGATGCAGCTGACAGAGTAATGTCAAGCCACAGACATACGATACGTGACCAAACACTTTTGAGGAAATTGTTTTTTCACCGTGCTCGTTATGGGCACCTTTAGATGATTAGGAACCAAATCAGAACAGAAAGATTATCATAATAAAATCTCGGTTGTAATAGGCCAACGGGATAAGATATATTTCTAAAATCTGGAACTGAATTCTTAGCTGGATTGAATACAAAAAAAACTACTCAGAAGAAGACTGCAAGTATAAGATTGCACCATTAACGATACTTAAATACCGATACTTAAATAAGATCAAAAAGCTGGTAAGCGAAATCTCATTAAAAAAAATAAGAGATTTAAATAAGATTTTATTGTGAACGCGAACATGATAGTCACACAGTTTGAGAATCCCAAACATTATCACACAACACAGATGTGATGTATTATAACATATTACAACATAATACAAATCACTAATAATCATGGTCACATTAAAGGGTCATGAAAGTGATTATTTACCAATAAAAATATTTACATATTATAGAGCATGACGTAAATGACTTACAAGTTTGATACGTCATAATGTGGACAAATAATGTACCTTGGCCGTTGCAGCGTCAGGGCAGATGACATGTTGCATGTTGATGTTGATATAGTCCGTCCCACTGCAGATGGTGAGCGACTTCTCCTCCAGGTTTTCTCCATGCTTGTTCTGCACGTTGAAGGACAGCTTCGAGTCCTGAAACAGACGATTAACATTGTTATGGAATTGTATTAGTTTGTACACAGATATGTGAAAAGTGATGAATCTAATCTACAGTGTCGTAAAATTGGTATATATGAGGGGTATAAAAGCAAAGGCAGCAATTTCCAAAAAATGAATAAAATGTTTTGAATACAGTCACTGAGGATTGCTCATTTAGAATGTATTGTAATCCGTCAAAAATGTCGGTATCGTTCCATGTTGGTTCCTAAAGAATTATTTATTTATTTAAAAAATATTTTAAAAGAATATAAAAAAAATATATTAAAAGGTGAAAAAAAACTTTTTTTAAAAGAAGTTACGGACGTTACAGGAAGTTATGGACAGACTGACAGTCAACGAAATTATTATTGGAATAGCATTACGAATACAAAAGTTTAGAAAATATTTTTTTGTTAAAAAACAACATTACAATAATTATGAAGTACAAATCAATAAAAAAAAATATTGCCTACTGTAAATGTACATGATTAAACTGCATTTATTTCATATAACTTACATTTATCCTTTAAATTGGCTCATTTGAATAGTGATTTAACAAAAAATAATAATTTACAACTTTCTCGTAGATATTAAACTTATTAAGATGTAAATATTCCTCCCAAAACTCGAGCTATTAGCTAATATTATTGCGTAATAAAATATAAATAATATATTTTAAATGCAATAACATAAGTGTACATTATTTCATAAAATCATTGTACGTACCTAGGCACCCACCTACTATACAAATAAATAAAAAGAAAACAATAATAATAATAATTCGAGTTTGCGACACTGTATAATTAATTAAGTCTGTGTATTGTAAAAGTTTTTGGTGTATTACGAAATAAGTACCGGTTTGGTTAGGTCAAGTATAATTAGGCAAAGTTAGATAATATAGGTTAAATTTGATTAGATTAGATTTCGTTTGGTCAGCTTCTAAACAGTACTTTAATTAAATACTAAACACATTATGATATGTTTTAAATAATTCTAAAAAGAACATATAACTTCAGAGTTTATTTATTATTTCGAAAATATATAAAAGGTTATTATTATGCATTTATCCTTTAAAACTAATATTCCATAGATTTTTTTATTATGATTATTATTTTTATTATAATCATTTTAAATTCCCAGTGATATCCACTGTGTATCAATATTTACAAAAATTATAGATTTAAGTCAATAGTTTCAAAAATGATTCGATAACTCAAATTAACGAAAGTATAAAAAAATAACTCATAAAAACCAAGTTTTTATTATACTCCCTTTCTCATTTACTAGCGGAAACTGGTTTGGTACTTAACCTACGCGTTGGGCTTCGGTCGGGCGACGCTACGAAAGGGAGTAATAAAAAATTTCTAAAAATCCAAAATTATACTATAATCATGTTCCGTGTCTACCAGACGCGTTGAAATATTTTCATACAACTTAGTAAGTTGTATGAAAAAAACCATTAAAAATTTGAAAAATCAAATTTTTTTTTAACGAAAATTTGATAGATCTTCTTGATCATCGCCACGAATCTGCTTGAAAAGTTTCAGCTCGATTGGATCACGGGAAAAGGGTTAAAAATCGATCCAAAGTATTTTCGTCAAGAAAACAAGCAAGCAGACGCCACGAGTTAAAAGAAAGGAAGTAAAAAAATCGGATTATTATTATACTTTCTTTTTTATTTAAGATAAATAATAGCTGGCTTAAGTGATAACTCCACGTTCACCAATTCTATCGTAAAAACATCCACACACAACTCATACAGGTTGTAAGCCCTGGGTCATCGTACAAAAGACGCCCATACACGTCTATCATATAAATAGCTTCGTCTCTGTGAGACTTCTATAATTTATCTTGGTTAAATAATGATCCCGCAGTGAACAATCTCGGAACATACATATAAAAATATTGTTAATTCCTTTTTACCTTTGGCACACCTCCCGCTCTGATGTCGCTGACTTGGCACAGTTCGATGACGTCACCCTCCTGCAATAAAAAAATAATGTTTAAAAACCATAATAACTTAAATATTAAAAATAATATTTAAGATGCACATAAAATAATTTGAGAAGTGTAACTTTCCTGATCAATCTATCGAGGTGCTCATATAAATTGATTGCCCTGTTCGCTAAATAAGAAATAAAAATATTTTCAGAACATTTCAAGTTTTAGTATTTAATAAAATATGGGTTTAAAATTCAATTTAGGCGTAAACGGAAATAAAAAAAAAACATAATTTCCCAAGGGCTTACAATGTGAACGAAAAGCATGACTTCTTCCTAAGCATATTTTGAAAAGAAACTGAAGTAAGAGATTTATCTCGTTATATTGATATCACAATAATTAACATGTTCAGATTTTAATATTTCATAATAATCTACCAGACAAATATTTAATTACGATTTTTTTCCCAAATATATTTTTAAATAAAATTCATGCTTCTTGTTCTCACTGCACGCCACTGTAATTTCCACATTGTACTGTGTATATAGTGATAATTGAATTCTACCCCAAAAATTATATGAAATTTTGATAGGTACGTAATCTTAGAACAGGGTATTATCTGACATTTTGGCCGAAATAGACTTGTTTGTACCGAAACTCGATGCAATATATTTGTTAAAACTAAAAAATTGAATAATTAAAAATGTGTCACAATCATGTCGAAGTTAACATGAACAAAGCTATATTTTAGTAGGTAATTGGTTTGAATACACATAAAATGTTTAAGCTATGCATAATTATTTTATTATTCTAAATTATAATGCGCCATTTTTGTAAAAAAATCTCAACACGGGGAAAGAAATCGAAAAATGAATATTTTAAATTTGTCGCTCATTATTCCAGTTCGACCTAAATATCAGATGAAAACCAAAGGCGGGATATGCTGTAATTTTTATGAACACATCTTTGACCACTAAATGGAGTAGAATAAATAGGGATAAAATATAACTGTGGTGAATAATATTACACGAGGTGGTAAGGCAACATAATAGACAAATGTATATACCTCTCAAAATGATAATTAATTTAATATCTATTAAAAACCTTGAACCTTTCTTGGAGGCATATTTGATTTTCCATATTATGTCAAAAATGCCGCTGCTTCTGTGGAGCTAATAAATCGACGCTAGATGGCGTAGGTCAACCTGCGCACCCGGAGCACAAATTAGACTGCGCCCGCGCCGGCGTGAAGAAACATACTTGAATTTTGCCTCCGAATTTTGGAAAGAAGAAAAACAATTGCTCTCGTTTTCTTCTGCTGGAATGTGCATTTTTTTCGCATCGGATGAACGTATGTTATAATTGATTAGTAAATATTGTAATCATATTTTTTCCGGGATTTCACCAGTATATATTCTTTCGCGTGTTATTTGTGACATGGAAGAAATATCAAAGACTTCCCAAGACATCTGTTTAAAAAGGGCGCCACGAAGATTTTGTGACCAGACGATTTTCGACTGTCTTCGAATCTGAAGAGCATAGGTCAGTGGTCATTTTGTGGGCGTATTTAGTTTACTCATGTATGTTTTTCAGAGAGAGGAAACGTAATTTGACAATTTTTTTTGCATGATTATCATATTGAGAGGTATTAATTGAATATTAAATCACCAAGCGCATTGACTATTTACAAGCTGTCCGCCTAAACATATACATTGATACACGAGAGAAAGAACGAAGTTTCCTTAAACATTGACATTCGTTAATAATGTTCCCGAACACCCGGTGGACAAGACGGAAATTTGAAATTTGCAACGGCTCGGAGGGAGCTTGTCAACTTTAACCGGTCGCAGGGTGGGGGCGTGACTGGATCAATCACTGTCGTCGCTGGATTAATCGGAGATGAAAAATATTAAGACTGAAAATCGTACGGTTCAATATCGAGATAACGTCAAAAGGACCAGGAACTCTTCGAGGGATACAATGACAGGTCAAAAGGTCCCGCGATACGAGAGCATCATCACCTCGAAGAAGAAAATTGTTAAAAATAAAACCCCGCGACGATCTAAATATTTTCATGACTAATCAAAATATAAAATATGAATGTTGATTGGCTTTAAATTAAACTTTTTTTAATGAAAGTCCACAAGGAATAAATTATGAGCAGGCAGTTGACAAAAATGTATTTTGTATCTAACCTAACCCAAAAAATACGTTTAATTGAAGCAATATTTAATAAAGGTAAATCATAGAGTATAAAATTGAGGCGGTAGTATATAAAAATGTACATTGCATCTAACCTAATCCAAAAATAGTTTAATTAAAGCAACATTTAATGTAAATCACAGAGTTTAAATTGAGCAGGTAGTTGGCAAAAATGTACTTTGTATCTAACCTAACCCAAAAACAATGTTTAATATTTAATGAAAATCAGAGTATAAAATTGTACAGAGATAAACCAAGCCCCTACTTTAAGAACACAGTGGAGGTATGTATCCCTCTCGCGTATATTTAAGACACATTTATAATGCAGTTACAGTATTAATTTTTGCGTAATTAAATCCCCTAATAAAAAAAAATGTTTTTCAACAGATGTTTTTTAATAGTTTTGTTAAATTTCGTTCCTTACAGTAAAAACGTCGTTTTGTAATAGAACGCGACTTATTTACTAAGACATTACACTTTTTAAGAGTATTTAGTTTGACCTTCTCATAATTGTTTCAACATTTATAAGTTCGTAATAAATTGAATATCTCTGACATTTTATGAGAGGACCAAAATATAGTCTAAATCACTTATCCAGGGGAAATTAAGTAGCGTAGGAAGAAAAGAAGCGTAGGAAGACACCGCATTACATGGCTGCGTAACTTGAGGGACTGGTATAAGTGTAACTCGACGGAGTTGTTCATAAAGCCGTAATCGCCGGAACGATCGATTACCTCCGATAGATGGCGCCATAAGAAGAATTTTTTTAAACAAGGCATACATATTGGAACCAGCATTGGAACGGGACGCGTGCACATCGCATGCAATATCATTTATTATTTCTATAAAATATTTTTACTCTATTTTGTTTTCATTGAATCGATATTTATTGTTTTATTTCGTATTCTATGATTTATTATATTGCCTATTGTATAAAATTACTATTAATGTTTAAATTTGTCTATTGTTTATTCATTGTACAAATTTTAGAGTAAAAGACTTTAAAGCCGTGTATATATATATGTATGTGTAAAATAAAATAAATAAATATATTGCACGCGATGCCTGGAGAAATCCAAGATTCTAAGGATACGGTAAATAGTAAATAGTATTCTTTTCGCGGCAGATGGGCCCTATCAGAGCAGAGAAATCTTTTCTAGGGTTGGAGAATCACAGGATTGAATTGAAACCTAACCAATAGCGAATATGTGGTGTCTTTTTTAGAGATATAGAATTTTAAAACGAAATAAAACACATAAAAATCGCGGTGTAGGCCACGGTATTGGCTTTATTGGAAAGACAATTTTATGCAATTAGTGTTTAAATACGAATCCGACTCGATTTTGGAGATAAATTTGCAAGCGATGAAGCAATTTGAAATGGCAAACCAAACTGAGCGCAAATCAGCCGTCAGCTGTCAAATTGGCTGTCGCTGGAAAAGGTGTTGCCAATTCAAAACAAATCTCTAAAGAAACACCCTACATTTAAACACTAATGGCAAAAAATTATCTTTCCAATAAGGTGCTACCATGACTTTTTAAGTACGTGTTTTATTTCATTTTAAAGTTCTATTCCTTTAAAAAACACATATCGTAACACAAGTGTTGCCAATTCAACTACCTCCTCTCCCTCTCGCCAAACCTCTAAAGAAACACCCTAAATTTAAACACTAATGGCAAAAAATATCTTTCCAACAAGGCGAATAACTTGGCCGCTACCATGATTTTGAAAGTATGTTTTATATGAGTTTAAAGTTAAAAAACACACTGCACGTAGCAGAATAATGACAGAAACTAGAAATGAATATTAGTATGAAATATGAATTACAACGTTGTCATGTTTAAATTTAGATGACCATATTAACACAGTATACCCAGAACAGTAGTTTATCTCCGGCCTGTCGGCGAGTTATTAGCCTACTCTTGCGTTGACGCTAGGGTTGTCACTTTATTTTTACTCCCTTTCTTTTAACTCGTAGCGTCTGAGATTCCGACGCATAAGGTAGACATGAAACCCGAAAATTTCTGTAATTAGTATACCTAGTTTCTGCACTTAAATTGCAAGAACGCTGATTAACATCAACGTAGACTTTTAAAAACTCACAGTCTTTGTGATAATCAACACACCTTTTTAGTAAAGCACCACAAACATAAAAAAAGGCATTTTTTTCAGGAAGCGCATTTTTTTCTAAAGCGGCGGCTGCGAGCGCGAATGGCACCGAAGGCACGGCCCTTACTGCCGCCGCCTTGTGCCCCCATATTCTATGTCAATGTGTGCGTCACAGTGCGTGCGTACACGGCGCCGAGCACGCACGCACACGTTCTAATGGGTAGCGGCCAGTTTGTATGAAGACGTATTACTGTTCTTGGTATACTGTGATGTTAATCAGTATTTGTTATATTCGTACTTCAATAATATTGATGGTTATAGACTAGTTTCCTTTGCACGATAATACATAATATTTAATATTATACATTCAACTCTTCTCGCTGGTCATTTGTTGTGTTCCTCTAAGCGACGCGGGAAGATGGCGGCTAAAAATAACTGATTTTAAAACGTTTCTCCTGAAAGCGTTACACATTAAAATATGTAAAACCATCGAACACATTAAAAAGGCCCTTTTCGAACGAAAACAGCGATAAAACAATCCATAAAGTTTACTGGGTCAAGAAAAAGGATGCAAGGTCGAATTACACAACGGGAAACCGCGTCGAAACTGCTTCACAAATTATTAAAATTTGAACTAAAATTTGTACTTCACGCGTGTTGAGTTATTTTGTCATTGCTACAGTTTCGAGAGTAGCAGTCCCTCTCGTCATCAGAAGTAGTTAATAACTTGATATTGATTAGACCTGAGATGATGAGAGGGATAACGATCGTAGTGATAAAATAATTCATTAATTAAGATAAATTATAAATGTCTCACAGAGACGAGGCTGTTTATACGGGAAAGTATATATAGAAGTCTTCATTGAGAATATTGGGTGTTTGCAGGGCTTACGACCTGTCTTAAGGCTGGCTTAAGTGATCACTTTACACAACGTTCACCAATTCCACCCGAGATCAACCAAACATCTATCAAATTTGTAAAGTTATTTATGTACCTCATTGAAAATTAAAATTCCCACTTAATGGATGATAGGTATGTTTCAATTGTAGTTTATCCCAGCGCCTTGGAGGCAGAGAAGAGGTTTTGTGTGGACGCCTCCCCGTCACGCTCGCATTCCCATGACTGTTAGCGAGGCGGTGAGTACGGCCAACTTAGCATTAAAAAAATGCCGGAAATGGGTGGCGAAAGTCTAGGGCCGATATGGGAGCTATTGCTCAGAGAACGGTCCTGGGTGTGGTGGTCTTTTCTATACCTCATTTAAATTATTCGACACAACTACGCTATCACCATCCATGATTGAAATTTATCATTCACCGAAACAGTATTTAACTACATAGATTTCGCCGCTGGTAAATGGGAGTTATATTAGGTCCTTACATATGAAATTGGCGTTTAGTATGGGAGGAACATAAAGCCGATTTTTTTTTATTAAAATATATTTATTTAATCAAAGTATGTACCATTGCTATCTATGCACTTTTGCCATCTTATAGGTAGTTCATCGATCCCTTTACTAAAAAAACCATTCGGACGGGAACCAATAAAATCTTTGAAGGCGGTTTGGACTGCCCCATCAGAGTTGAATTTTTTCCTGTGCAAGAAGTTATCCAAATTTCGAAAAAAATGGTAATCTGTTGGGGCAAGGTCCGGAGAGTACGGTGGATGTCTTAGACATTCCAATTGAAGCTCCTCTAATTTGGTAGCCGTCTGTTGTGCAGTGTGTGGTCTAGCGTTATCATGAAGCAGCAGTGGCCTAGAGCGATTAACCAGCCTCGGTTTTTTAGCAGCTAGCTTTTCCATCATGGTTTGCAGTTGCTGACAATAGACATCTGCCGTAATCGTCTGGCCAGATTTAAGAAAGCTGTAGTGAATGACACCAGCACTAGTCCACCAAACGCTCACAAGTAACTTTTTTGGAGTCAATTTTCGCTTGGGGCATGGTTTGGCTGGTTAGGCAGGGTTCAGCCATTGCGATGAGCGCTTCCGATTATCGTACAGGATCCACTTTTCATCACAGGTAATGATTCGATTTAAAATCCCTTCATTAGTGTGCCGGTTGAGTAATGCAACGCAGCAGTCAACGCGCGTTTGTTGATTTGCTTCACTCAAGTCGTGAGGTACCCACCTTTCAAGCTTTTTCACCTTACCAATTTGCTTCAAGTGGATTAAAACAGTTTTATCACTAACACCGCAGCCTGCAGCTAACTCGGATGTGGTTTGCGATGGATCCGCTTCCACAATAGCATTCAATTATTCATTATCAACTTTGGTCTCCGGCCGTCCACGGGGCTTGTTCTGCAGGTCGAAATTTCCAGAACGAAAACGTTGGAACCAAAAACGCACTGTGTTTTCTTTTGCGGCACCGTCGCCATACACATCATTAATCCTTCGAGCCGTTTCTGCAGCACTGGTGCCACGTGGAACTCGTACTCGTAAATAACGCGATATTTCAAGTTTTTCATTTTGTAAACTGAGTGACGCAAAGAAAAAAACAATTGAGGAAAAAACAAATGAATTATAATTTTCAAAACACAAATACATGAGTAAATAGCTGTATAAATTTGGATTTGGAATTCCTAACCAAAGAGAAGATATTTGAGATCCAATTTGCCAGTACGGCAAAACGCCAATTTCGTATGTAAGGACCTAATATATTTTTTGACTGGAGTACGTAACAACCATATTTATCTTAATGATAATCTTCCTAATTATTTATTTTAGGTAATTTTTTTTCATTTTTTTTACTTGTTTTCTTTTCCTTATTTTTTCTTCTTTATAGTATTTTTTTCTTTTCTTTTTATATAAATAAATAAATACTTATTTCTTAGGAACCGACATGTAAATATACCGTCATTTTTGACGGGTTACAACATGTTTAATATTTTTTTAACACAATACCATAATAATGATTATTATTCAGTCGATGTAACCTTGTTCTGACCATTAAGCAAATTAAAAAAATATATATATTTTGCAGATAAGAGTAATAATAAATATACGTACTTTCCTCTTAGGTTTCTGATAACTCGATGCGATAAAATAACACGAAAATAATTACATTTGGCGCACCAAGATTGAGTGTAATTAACGAGCTAGGATCAGGGACCTCAAAACACATGTGCAAACAATAATATTATGCATATTAAATGATGCACTGAATGCCGGCATCGCTGGGGAAGTAAACAACATTTGTGGCGCGCTATTACTTGTTGAGAAAGTCGTGCCGCGCGTTTGGATCCGGAATTATTTAAAATAATACTAGCTATAAGCCGTCAAAAAAGTACGTACTTTTATTATAAGTCTCGACCGCCGGTTAAGGCTGTGAGGACAGCGCTATCCATAGTAGCGCAGCGTCGTGATAACGTTAGTGATGGACATTAGTAAATGGAGAAATTTTATTACGCATTTTTGCTTTTTATACCTCGCTATTATTTGACCCATCTGGTAGCGTTAGTTACGGACATTGTTACGTAGAGAATTATGATTTTTTGTACCTAATTTTATATATCTCATCATTATTTGTGTCATCTGGTGGCGTTAGTGACGCAATTCTTGCATAGAAAATTATATATTTTGATTTATGATTAATACCAATGACATATGCGTTATAGTAATGGATGTAATTATTAGTTTTAATTTTCATTAATCTGAAATATTTAAAAAATCTAAATATTAAAAAAAACTAATTCAGAGCATTTTATTAAAAAGGCGTAAAGTCAATGTTTTTATTTTATTTTAAACTATTTAGAAATCATACTAATTTCGAAAACGGGATGAGATCAGCTATTGGATAGGGAGTTACGGACGGACATTCGCAATTATTATTATTGGGAATTTTTTATGGAAAACTTATTTGCTTGACATTTAGATAAAATTCTGACGTGTTTAAAACCTGTTTGTGAAAATGCGTCACAAAAGCCATTTTAAACTTAAACAAGAATAACGCGAAAAAAATGTCTCTCGGTACTGGCCGCAAGAATCAGGTAAATTTCGCCTGTGTATGAAATTTTTTCTCTAAGTTCAAACTAACGTATTTTTTTAAAAATCTAGCCGGGTAACGAACTTATTCTTCAAAGTTACCAGATTCAAAAAAGTTTGATTGAAATCTGATAAGAAATACGTTCATGGGTCCACTAAATCCAACATGGTGGTTTCAAGGCCTCCTGCTCGTGATGGAAGGTAAAACAATGAAATTTTACGGAAATCGCGTCATGAGGACCTCTGCAACATAAAAGTGAAACCAAAAAAGGACAAAAAATAAAATATTACAGAAAAAACTTTATTAAAAACAAGTCAAAAATAAAATAATACAGAAAAAACTTTATTAAAAACAAGTGACCCCCCTGCCTACCCCTTACGAGGTTGCGTTGTTATTTTTTTCTTTCAAAAGGAGGCCCAAATCGACCACAAATAAATTAACCCTTGACTGAATGAACACAATCACTTCTGGTTCAGACGGCAGTTGTGTTGGGAACATGTATTGAACTTATTTTATTAGAAAAACCTACCACAAATAATTAATAGAAAAACCTATCACAAAATAATTGTGATAAATGGCCCGATAGGCACAGAGCCGATTAATCAATTACTTTGGTGTTTTGAATTTCCGCAAACTTTTCCTGTATCAATTTCTATCGGTATTGGTTGACTAAAACTCGATTTTTTTTGGTTTATTTATTCTAAACCTAGTATTAAAAAAGTTTCTGCAATAAAATAATAAAGGTAATGAATAATTTCACTAGGACTCTCGATGTTAGAAGTTAGTTTCGTAAATAGGGGTGTTTTTTTTTTAGAGGCATAGGCTTTATTGGAAATATAATTTATGCCATACGTGTTAAAAACAGTTTTTTTTGGTGTTTGTTTTTCGAATTGGCAACACTTTTTCCAGCAATAACCAATTTGACAGCTGATTTGGTTTGCCATTTCACCACGAATGTAATTACGCCAGAACAACGCTCGCAAATTGTGAAAAATTGTTCGAAAATCGTGGTACGATTTTTATATGTTTTATTTCATTTTAAAATTCTATAACTCTGAAAAAGCACTCGATATACGCCTACCATTCAGCCGAATTCACAATATTCGCTTTTGAACGCGGTATGCGGTCTAACAGTATTGACCTTGCTACCCATGCGCATTTGTACTTATGCGATAGTTTTATTAACGTGTTTATTCTCCTCGATTGTCCAATAATGCTTTATTAATAGTGTTTATATTTTTTAATTATTTACTATACAGATTTTTCTTTATTATGATCGTGCAAGCCATTTTTGACTTTTCGGTACGTGTCTTATGTTGAAATCTGATAAGTATTTTGACATGTAACACTGTTAACATGTTATTTTTAATTAATTACATTTATTTAACATGTTAACTTCCTAATTGTCTTAGACCGTTTTTAAATTATACTTCACTATCATTCATTCTTTAATAATCATTCATTCATTAAATATCAAGCCATTTTTGGCTTGTTGGCATGTTTCTTATGTTGAAATCTGGTAAATATTTCAACATTGTAACATATTACCTTCCTAATTGTCTTAAAACGTTTTAACATGCATTATACCGTCAGTCAAGGCCTAGATATCGAGGTTATTGACGATCTGTCTATGAAAAATAAAACTCCATTATTCAAATTGAAATACGAGAGGAGAGAGGGGTCGTGTCCACCCCGCCGCCTCCTTAGTATCATGATCGTCGTTAGGGATGGGTAAAAAAATTGATATATCAATAAATCGATATTTTATTTCGAGTATCAAATTTTTTTCGATATTTTTTTCAGCGACCTTTTTTTTCGGTGGTGACCTTTTTTTTGGTCGCCAAAAGCAACATTTTTGAAATTGATATTTTTCTTTTATATATCGATATTTTTTTTGATATATCGATATATTTTTCCCGATATATGGATATTTTTTTCCCGATATAACGATATTTTTTTACGATACATCGATATATGTGACAGTGACCTTTTTTTTGGTCACCAAAAACTTTTTTCCCTTGCTTTTGTTACATTTTTGGAAAAAAATAATATCGAAAAAAATCGATATATTTTTCTCGATATGTATCGATTATTTTCGATACTTTTTAAAAATATCGATTGGATATATATCGATTTTTTTTCATTTACCCATCCCTAATCATCGTGCATTAATTAGACTGTCACCCAAAACCAAAGGAAAATTGCTGATGATTTTTCGTAGATTGACGGGGTATTGAATATCTGCGGGTGTTTCGTTGTAATACTCTTGCAGATGCACATCCCACCACCCCAGCCGGCCCTGGAGGATCCTGACCTACATTCCTTCATCCCGCCGTTTCTCTTCGCTAACAGGGGAAGGCTAGACAGGGTCGGACCAACGGCGGCCGACTGCGACTGTTTTCATTTATTTAACAAACTCAAAATATTCTGAATATAAAAACTGGGTTTAAAAAGGAATTAAAAAATGTGTAGTGTTAATAATTCGGAAGAATCTCATTACACGTATAAAAAATGTTGCTTTAAAAAATTCCAACCAAAAATATATACCTAATTAGGGACATCTATATTTAATTGAGGGAATCAAAAGCTTTGGACGCCGGTGGCGTTAAATGATAAATTACATTGCACATGTGAAACTTAAATATATATATACAACTTCCAAAAATTTGATGGATGTGGTACTCTATCATGGGTGGAACTGGTGAACGTTACATTATGTAAAGTGATCACTTAAGCCAGTCGTACGATAGGTCACAAGCCCTGTGAGCACCCAAAGTCTTCAATACCTACTTTCATTTAAAAAATATATAATTTCGTCTCTATGGGACATCTATAATATATCTTGTTTAATCTTTTAAATGCCAGAGGTTTTAAAAATTTTATTGCCACACAGGTTAGTGACATGTTTCAAGTACAATATTAAGGCTTCATTGTCTATAAACTGCTGGGAATTGTCGTCCATAAATAGCAGATTTGACTTTAAATGTAAATCCTGTCTCTGCAAGGTTGTGTACAAAAGTGCTCAAAAGAGCTCTGCAAAAGTGAGTGTAATTAGACACATGGATGGCGCGTAAACACGCTTGTGGCGTGAAAATATTGTGACGAGCAGGAGATGGATGTGGGCAAGGAAGGGTTAAGTTAGGTTTTGGGAAAGGTAACATTGCTTTAATCTGCTTTTGAAGGTAGTTATGCCCTGTAATGATGATATGCATAGCCGACTGCACTGGAATGAGAAGCTCAAGATTTCAGTATTATGAATGAGGATGGACAGTGAAGTACTTTCAGCTGAATGAAAATAAGGCGACACTAGGCTCCCGGCTAGAATGGAGTCAAAAATTATCCTTAAACAGCTTGCTATAAAAATAAACGAAGGTCCGCGGTGTGCGGGCAAAAACACGCGGCCGAGGGTGTCATATTCCGAACCACACTCACATCGGACTGTCTACCAAGTTCAGGTTACGGTATCGAATGCATCATTTTTTAAGTTTGCCCGACGCCTAGGCCGACCCTGGTTCCTCGCAGAGTCGGCTATTTCCTTGGCAATTTCTTGCATTGTTCGTTTAAGGTTTCATCTGCCGCCTTGGGTTTCCGCATATTCACAAAGGAAATGTAGATACATCATGCTTGCAAGTGTAAGAATTTACAATTTACAATGCGCAAAATAGGGCGAAAAAAACTAAACTAATAAAAGAATTTTAATTTAGAAACTATTATTTCTTAATTAAAGTGTATAGATTAATACTAATTAGGTAATCATCACTCTCTCTTTATTCTTTATGCAATATTTTCGTTTATCCGGGATGATAAAAATTAAAAGAATCATAAAATTTAACCCTCTCTATCCTCAGGATAACAATATCTGCATGAAATCCTGAGACAATATACGCGGGACGTACCTATTTATGTGTGTGTGAGAAATATCAAGACAACTGTAAAATGGCATGACATCAAAAATATCGAAGTAAACAATTTTATATAAAAGCGGTTTATACAAGATTATTAAGATAATAATAAAGCGATGTTGCTATTTACCGATCTAAGTCACATTTACGACCAAAAAAAGGCATCCTCTCACTTTCCTCTCTCTCTATTACTACCACCGCGTATTTAGGTACTTTGCGTTTGTGAGATCGAAAAAATGGTAGAAAGAGACAACGACAACAACCACGTTTGTTTCACAGTGAACTGAACTGAATGCCTAAACATTATCTGGAAACAAATATACCAGTTGGACAAACAGAATGGAGTTAAATTACAAATAATTATTCCGTTTTAACTGACCAATCAATTAATCAAAATATAGATTACCTCATTATCAATAGTGACATCTGTATTGGATTATGGGAATGAAAAAGCTTTAAACTACAAATGGCGGTAGTAAAAATACAACTCACTTACGAAACAAGTTGTGTAACTTAAACATATATACAACTTCCGAAAAATTGGTAGATGTGGTGGTGTATCATGGGTGGAAATTTTAAACGTTACATTGTGTAAAGTGATCACTTAAGTTAGCCGTACGATAGATCGTAAGCCATATGAATACCCAAAAAGATTTCCATACTTACTTTCCCATATAAAAAATATAGCTTCGTCTCTATGAGACATCTATAATATATCTTGATCATTAATAAAATGTTGGTCAATATTCAGTCAATCGAGACAAAATTATTATCTGGTTCCCATATTTATTTATGTCTGCGGGGGTTGGGTAAATATGTGCGGACACATATGTATAAGTGGCGGCCGCACACCCGCACACCTTACAGGGAACAATGGTCATTAGTGGATACCGGCCATAACAGTGGAACTAAAGCAAGACGCGAGTTCAAATTATTTTAAAATACTGTCGATTAAGAGTGGTATAATTATATCGGGAGCTGATATTCAATCACCCCTTTCGATGTCCAGCGCAGTTGATACACGGTAGAGAACCCTAGAGAATTATTCGATATTATCTAAACCACCGCGAACCCACACATTAGATTAAAAAATCAATAATACAGTGTAATCCACACTTATAAAACATGTGTAATGATAACGACGGGAATAGTAATAACAGGAAAAATGTTCTGACAAACTGTTGTCATTCACGTGGTTTTAAATCGTCTAGTAAGGTAAACGTAGATGTAATAAATTGGACGTAGTTCTGCGGAAAAATTCCAACTCAAAATACATGGAATTTGAAAATGTCTTCTAAAAATTTCTAAGCATCACAAAAACCTAAAACGTCGAAATTTAATTAATATTATTGCATATTTTTGCATACGGCTCATGGTAGAGATATTTTATTTTGGTTTTTGATATTACATACCTTTTTTGGCATGTTGAGGGTAATTTTTTTATTGTAACGGAAGTAGAGCACGAGCAGCGTGCGCATTGTAGCGGGAAACAGCATGTAGCGAAAATGCAAGACCACGAAATGCACTTCAAATTAGTATTCCAGTAATATATAAATAAAAAAAATCGATGGTCGACTCATGTATGCATGGTAGAAGTTATAAATAAAAACTAAAATAAAGACAAAATTATATATTATTAGAAGTATTGAGTTGTAAAAATCTAAACTGATCATTGTTGATTAATTTGTCATGTTTCATGAAAAGAATTAAAACTCATACTTACAGAAATGTAACCTCGAATATTTAAAATGATAATTGGGACAAACAAAAACATTTTTTAATGAATGGTTCGCGTCTTAGATAAGCCCTGCTTTGTCATGGCTGCTTGAACATTTTCGACTCATAATTAAGGCAGAAATATAGTCTCGCGAGGTTATTAATGTTTTTCAAATAACCCTGAACATATATATCAAGAGAATAATATTAGCTACGACTACAAATGAATAAAAATTAATGTTTTCTTGCATGCAATAAGTTTCCAATACTGTAAAATGTAAATATAAAACACTATGTAAAATGTTAACATCGTTAACATTTTACATAGTGTTTAAAAGACTCTGAATTGCGTACGGATTGTGTATTAACGCAACAAGTTGCTCTCAAAATTAAAAAAAATACACAACAGATTAATAACAAAACAAAAACTTAACAAAAGCTAATCGATGTTGTAATTATTTCAAACGTTTTTCATGCCGACGCGCAATACTTTACTGACTATTTCAGCAACCACTTCGTGACCTATTTTGAATACCACAACCGTACATGAGTCGCCTGTTATGGTGCGAGTACACGGATGAGACTTTGATCTCTCGTCTCGGAGATTTAGCGGTTAAGGTCGGCATACATTAGCTGGTCATTCCACTCTACAGATACGTATAATAGACTAGACTAGATAGCGTAACTTTCGAGACAAACCTGAAGAGGGTGGGTACACGCACCGATAAATATCTGCTTATGTTTTTTGCATAATTACTCTTTAAAATTTTGTCCCTTCTTATTACAACATACTTCGGCTTTGACCATAGCCGAATGCACTTTTTTCTAGGGAATGCAACTTCGTGTGATATTTTTTAGGGATTTGCATCCCGAATCAAGCTCAAATTAAAATAACTTTTATACATACATATGTTGTATGTCATATTTTTAAAGTTGTGGATTAAAGTTAGGCCTTGCATAGTTTGGAAGTTTTTCTTTGATACATTTCTACAATACGCAAGTAAATGAAAAAAAAATATTTATATTTACGCGCTGCATTATTACACAATAAAATCAGAAATTAAACTGTAACCACAGATCATCAAAATATATAGACATGAACTAACGCAAATTTTTGGTCCACGCTGGGTTTCGCTGCGTTTGATTTGTTTTAAAATACTACTAGTTATAAATTTTGAAACGATTACGAAAAAGTCAAACTAAATTATCTAAAACGTATGTCTTAATAAATAAATCTTTCTTTATTACAAAAAAATGTGTTTTTACTCGAAGAGATTCGGTTTGGAATGAAGTAAAAAAAAATAATAAAACAAACAACGTCTTCTGTATAAAAAAATGCATTTTGTTTACTAGGAGATTTAGGCCCGAATTCAGTCGATCTGAATTTAAACTACTCTTATAATTTTTTTAAAATAAAAAAATGGCGAATTTTTGTTGTGCTTTTAAATGTCCATTTTTTAAGATCGATAAATTAAATCAAATTCACGATCACTTATTTTAAATTCATTTTTGTAAACAGTTTTCTAATTTTCATTAAGATAAATTATAAAAGTCACACAGAGATGAAGCTATTTAAATGAGAAACGTGTATGGAAGTCTTATACACGATGACCCAGGGCTCACAACCTGTATGCGCTGGCTTAAGTGATGACTCTACATAATGCAACGTTCACCATCGTAAGAATGTCCAGACATTATACATTTTTTTAAAGTTGCGTATGTATTTCAAATCGAAAAAGCTTCCATATATTTGATGGGAATATGCTAGAGACATCTCTAGTCCTTGTCATGAAACAGTACACATGGATTTCACAGCTGATAATGATACCTCTATATTTTTAAAGTGGATTAATAATGAATTTTGTTGATAATAACTAGTTTAGTTTATATATTCAACTAACCGCTTCCAAAAAGCGACAAATATTGAATAATAATTTTTTTCTAATTATTGAAGTAATTATGTTCTAACTAAATTAGCCGTTCACCCGTGAAAAATCACGGAGGCTTAAATTAATGGTTCGCGACTTAGATAAGCCCTGCTCTTACAATGTGTAGCATAAATACCTAATATATTTTTGAAGAGCGGGCGCTGGTGACTATGCCGTTTAGTTGTCGCGTTGCCGTCCGACTCTTTTTCCAGACGTATAATTTCGTTTTCAGCCGTGATTTCCAGGAAGTTACGGGACTGACAGACAACGAAATTATTATATTTAGATAGAATAACAATTTGATTTTTTAAAATTATTTATCTCTTTAAAATTTATCTGTTTAAAATGTCAACTTGGAAATACAAATTATATATTAAACTCACCGATAAATAGATTATACAGGCATGGGAATGAATATGCTTATTGTTCAGATGTATATAAGAAGATTTGCTTCATTAAAAATGTTTATCTATTGAAAAATTTATTTCTAAGATTTAACTTACATTTTTAATTTCCATTTTAAACTTAATTTTCAATTGTTCAGATGCAAAAGGCTTTTTTGTGCTTAAATTTGTCTTTTTCCCATACTTTTCAATGGTCTTTCAAGTAGTGATTGTTGGGATCCACTGTCTGATTTTGCCTGTATTACAAACATGATACATATTCCCAAAGCGTTTTGTGTACTTACTGTTTTTTTACTGTATTATTCTTTTTTATACTCTGTCAACTTTTTACTTTACTTTTTCTACAAATGCAACATTTACATACATGAATTGAATTAAATATTGATTTGTAATATGTATCTTTAAAGGGTTTATGGCCGTGTATGTTCAAAAAATTAAATAAATATTTTTGATGTTTATTGGATATAATTGTTAATTTTAATTAATTAAGAAATTTTTATTAACTTAACCACTTGGAGTAGGTAACTTTGAGTCCACATGTTTCGATACCACTGTATCTTCGTATTATTAACTTACTTACATATTACTTATTTTAGTAAACGAATTTTAAATGGGGGCGTGGCTAAATTTATTGTGGGGGTAATTGACAAGTAGACACCCCATTTCGGTGTCTGCTTGCCAATTACACCGAAATGCGGTGTCTGCTTGTCAATTACCCCCACCATAACTGTAGCCACGCCAATTACAAAGAAATGGGGTGTGTACTTGTCAATTACCCCCACCATAACTGTAGCCACGCCTCCGTTCAAAATTAATTTGTTTATATACTAAAATAAGTAATCGATAGTTAGAATGCGTCCTTCCTGACGAAGATACAATGGTATCGAAAGAGGCAGGCGTAAAATTACTCCAAGTGGTTAATATAAAGTTCTTAAACAATTAAGATTAATAAAAATAAAACACAAATCTTTGTTTTCACCACTTTATTAGATTAAACAATCTACATGTTTCGAGAACAATGTTCTCTACTTCAGGATTATTGGTGTACTAAAATAAAAAAGTAAACCATGCAAATGTGCTACGGTGAAGGGATGGGTGAGGGAAGGGAGGGGGTTAGAGGTGTTAATTATTATGGGCCATCTGGAGAGGATGGAATGTTAAGTGGAAAAATATTCAGTATTGGGTTATGCAAAAATTTTGTCCGTGTATTTTTTAAATTTGAATTAATATTAGCGTTCTTCCTAATTTCAAGTATTTCTAGATTATTTATTTGTGGGATCTTATAGCTGAAATGCTGAAAGTTCATCCATCCCTTTACCGTAACATATTTGCATGGTTTACTTTTTCAATTTTAGTACACCAATAATCATGAAGGAGAGAACATTGTTCTCGAAACATGTAGATTGTTTAATCTAATAAAGTGGTGAAAACAAAGTGATTTGTGTTTTATTTTAATAATAATGTCACCACAAAGTTCAAGCCTTCATACAGAAGAAAAAACATTCTTCGAACAGTTAAGATTAATAATAAAATAAATTTCAAAAAAAATACTTTTTAATATTTCTTTATATAATATGAAATATTTTCAAAGATTGATAACTGACCTGTTGAAAACCACTTTATCTGCTACAGTTGAAATATGTATACTTAAAATATTATTTCTACACTGAGAAACGAATGCGTTCACGCTAACCGCAGAATGGTTGCTCGCGGTGAGAACCGCGGACACGGAATTATTACGTCAATATTTTTAATGTTTTCAAATATAACTAATGCTATCAAAATATGATTAATAAGTTGTATGATCGCCGCAGACGAATAGATGGATGTTAATTTTTTCGTATTTAAGTGGCCAAGTAAGAAAATGAAAAAGAAAAGAAAAATGAAAGTAAAAGATTTTTTTTAAATAATGACAAGTAGGTAATAATACTGAGCCGCCATCTACAAAATGCGGCACCAATTGTCGATAAAGGTGGCGCAGAAATAAAATCAATTTCGCACTTCATTTAAAAGTATTTATTTTAAATTTTAATCACTAGCCAATAGAACAGAGTGTGGCGACAAGAATCAAAGGTAATCGCTAAAATAATAATATTAATTACTAATTCTGTAACTTTATTTGAAACATGCGTTTATTCAGAATATACTTATAAAAGCTTCAAGTTCATGTAAAATATATACGCTTAATTAATCCTTCCAGCAATGTAATAGTTTTCACGTTTATAGGAGTATTACACGATATTAAATTACAATGATTTTTTATATTAATTTATAACAAATATGTATTATATTTCCTGACATTTTAAAGTCTTACCAAACGACAAATTCAAAATTATTTGCTTTAAGGTAGACATTATATTCTTCTTCTTCCTCAGCTTTCATCTCTCCACTGTTGGATACAGGCCTCTTCCATACCCCTCCATCCTTCCTGTCATATCCTAGTTGTAGCCATTTCTTCCCCCCCCCACAGCGGCTATATCGTCGGCTCTTTTGAGGTCTTTCGACGCCTCTTCTATTTTCCCAAAGTCTCCATATCAGAACTCTGGGAGTCCATCTTGTAGCATCCTGCCTTGCAACATGCCTGTCCACTACCATTTTAGCTTAGCTACACGATCCGTAATATCCACTGTTCTAGTTCTGCGCCTAATTTCATTATTTCTAATCTCTTAGGCTTACGCCAAGCACTGATCTCTCCATGAATTGTTGTGTGCATTTGAGTTTTGTAAACTTTTCTTTGTAAAAGCCATCGTCTCCACTCCATACGTCATCACTGGAGTATTCAAGATTCAAATGCTTTTCTTTTTAAGCTAATTGGGATATCTTTGTTTTCGAAAATATTAAGACATGACATTAACGTAGGTATTCATTTTATAATAAACAAAAACATTTAATTTATATCAGAACACTTTCGGACGATAAAAATAACAACAAACCGGGCGTGAAAGCGAGGTTAATACAAACACTTGATGACAATTAAGTCCCCCAGCCATGTTGATTGTCTTGTGCAACACAATACCGTGAACATACATCAATAGTTTGAGTTGTCGCAAGTCACACAGCGCAGGCAGATTTGAAATGAAATTATCTGAAGTATTTTATGCTTTTTATGCAATTTTATGCAAAGGTCCATGGACCGAATGTCCATGGACCTTTGGTCGTGGTGCCGTGCAGGCCGATATTGTGTGTTTCAAATCGTTTGCCAATTAATGATCATGTATTTTGTCTCGATTGCATTTAGTCGAAGACCATACATGCTTGCTTCGATTGCATTTTTTTATCGGATATCACATAATTAACATTAATTACGGAAGGAACTGCGGAGAATAGATATGTACTTTATAGATAGTTTAATCGGCACGACCCCAATCAATAGTCTAGGTTTTTCGATACTTGTAATAAAAGAGGCCACGAGAGGCAGGAAGAAGGGGATACTGTTGCCATTACCCTTACTGAATTAATAATCTCTCGTTCCACTTTCCATTCCTCTCTTGTCATCCCCCCCCCCTCCCCCCCGCTCGCCGGAACTGGGACGTCCTCACTCCAGGGAGGTCATGCCAGGATCGGCGTCGGGCCAACATTTTCACTCTAATTTATTGCTGTAATGGAAATCTCCATACATTTCCCACGATACATACACATAGACGATAAAAACAAACACCCCAATTCTAGCGGAACGAATGTGTAATTTAGTAAAATAATAGTGAGGCCGCATTTGGTTCTACGCAATAGTAACAAAAAAATGAAAATCTTTTTACATATTTATATAAAACAAACATTAAACATATTTGTACTGCGGATAAATTTAGAAAATTATATCAATGCGGGTTCGCGGCGGTGAGAGACGAAATGACACACTGTAAATCAATAACATTTTAATACAATTCACTAGACAAAAATATAACAGGAACACTATTTCTATTTCGTAATTCTTACTAATCGCTGCACGTACTAGAATATTCTACAAACAAGTAGGTACTCTTTATTCGCGCCGTTTCGTTAATCGCCTATTTATTCGCGCCCGTTTCTATGATTAATCGTACAGTTTGCTTGTATTCGCTCGTTTTTAGCTGCCAAATACAAGCATATTTGTTTTTTGAAAACACGAAATGTTTTCTCTCGAATCTTCTGATATAATTTAGTTTACTACAGTTCTTTCTAAAATCTTCTAGATTGTTTGGAAGATTTCGATTCTCATCTTTTTTAGCATTTAAAAGGGGCCGCTGTGGTGATTTGAACGTGTAGAGACAATAAATGAGGAGAGTATGGTAAGAAAGATATATGGCGCAAGCGTTGACTGCGCAAGAAATACAGGACGTCGCGGAAGACTTGGTATGACCAGTAAGGTGTCCCGTCCATGTATGAGAAAATAATTTTTTAAGCTACACAATTGCAAGAGGTATCACAATTTGTGTAATTTGACACAAATTGCGAAAAAGGTAAAAAAAACTAGAATTTTTATCATCTTGAGGGCTCTACCGAGCTTTGAAATTTTGTAAATTTTACTTTTTTATAGAGTTAAAACGTTTGCCTAAAATAATACAAAAATCAAGTTAAAAATGTATTTTAGTATTAAAATTAACGAAACAAAGCACAAGAAAATAAAATAAATAAAATATAGATTACAATCAATGACAAAAACTAAAAATTTTAACTTATTTTTGTGTCCAAAATTTGGCATTTCTGCTCGAGATTGCATTCTGGTTCTAATAAAATCATCTTAGAAGTAACGTCAATTACACTTTGTGAGGCGTCTGTTATATTCTCTAGGACCCGAAGTGCAACCATCTAAGGTCAAGAATAAATGACAAAGGGGTAACTCATTGACATGAACCATTGTAACGGTCTCTCCAAATACTTCTCTAAATTTTGAATCACGCCACCCTTCCAATCGGTGTTAGATGCAGTTCCGTCACATTCAACGCAAATCACGTCATCTAAATTCCAACCTCGACCCTCTACTAAAGTTTTGAACGAAGTAAGAATTCCCTTTGTAGTGCCACGTCTTTCGGTATTGTGTATCCCTGTTTATAATAAATTGATATAAATAAAGTGTGTATAATAAATTGATTCAGGTTGTGCTAAAATTGAGCTGTGGTCTTCTAAAAGTTCTTTGCGATGGTCTTTTCGTCCATCAAAGTAAATGCTTTTTATAAAAATACCTCCAATATCTTTTGAAGCTTCCGGGTTTTAGATACATCTCTGTAGATCTTATTTTTATCAATAACCAGAGTTAAATCTTCGGTAGAAACCAAGCCGATGTCGGCGAAAACCGCAGAAGCAACAGCAGCAGCAGATTGCGTCGATAAACCGTATCTATCACAGACTTTAGCAACTGTTGGCAGCGGCAATGTATTCCAATTCGCCGTTGAAGTTGATGGTGTCTCTGTCGAGTGCGTGTTTGTCGGGGATTCCTCTGTCATCGGATACGTTTCTGGGGAAGATTCACGCACTGAATCTTCATCACAATTTGCTGAGACAGAATCGGTTTCTTGAGTAGACCCCGACTTTTTTGTTACCCTTATTGACTCTTCAATTTATCTCTGCTGTCGATTCATTAATCTAGCCGTTTCTCTCATATCAAATCCGCTTATATCCATTTTCCTATGTTTCCTATATTTGATCCAACAAAAACTTCTCTCATTGATGTAAACTTTCTTAGGTTTTAAACACGAACAAGATTAAAATGAAGTGCATTTACAAGCAGAAACGTCAAAAAATTTCTCAGATGACTCTAAAAAACATTTCAGTTTATTTTCAAAACTATCATTTCGTTTATATTCTTTTCAAATTGAGATACTTTTCGAAATTGGATTTCACTAATTAAATAACTCGTTCATTAGTTACAACTGGAATTGAAGTTTTGGTCCAAATATTGTTGATCTCTTCGGAAACAATCACATATATATCTGATTTGGATGGATCTTTTCCATTATACTTCAATTTCCGGTCGTTATTGACAAATAAAATAAATTAAATGACGTCCCTTATAGTTGGTGGCTGCTGATTGTCAAGTTCTTTGTATGTTCCGCACATAGCATAAGTAGTCTGACTACGCCTCGAACTTCTTATTTAAAAATCACAAAATCCGCTTTGAACACTGTAACGATCGCAATGATTTTTATGGCATAAAAATTATTTTGGCTACGAAGAAAACACTCGCGAGTAAGGTCAAGAATGTCCTCAAAACAAGTTCAAACTTGAGGGTATTTGCAGGTTGAAAACTAACAAATTCGAAGTTACTGGTAACGTGTTGTTGCATGCAAATCGAAACGTCATGTATGATTTACCCCTAAATATAATAAAAAGTAAATATTTTTTTGTATTTAGTTAAGGAACCCAAATTGAAGAGGAAATATTACCATTAAAATGACATTTTTTCAAATCTCTGTAGATTGGTAGAATCCTAAAGATATAGTTTTATTTTATTTTTAAAATTATTTTGGTAATCTACGCTTAATTACGCATTTTGAGAGGTCTTGTGTTAAGGTAGGCCAAATTTTTTTTATCGGGACAGCCTAATGACCAGGTCATATTATAGTGTCTCGAGATGTCAATTTTTAATATTATTATTATTATTACATTAACTCCTAATAAACACACAATTAATGAAAATAAACTTAGTTTTCACCACTTTTGTATTGAAAATATCAACATGTTTCAGAGTCCATGGCCCCTTCGTCAGGATACAATTGTATACTAACAAAATTGAATTCAAAAATCGAAGTATAGACAATCAAAATATTAAAAAAGTTATATATGGAAAATGAACAATTATAAAGTACCTACTTAACATGAAAATAAATTTAAAAGATAACTATTTGTAAAAAGGACCTGGTTATTTATAATATTCAATTTATTATTAACACTTTTTCTTTTTTCCAAAATTTCTATATTTATCAAACTGTGATTCTGTATAATTTGTATGTAAAATTTATAAACCCTATTAATATCTAAGAATGATCCATAGTCAAAAGATGGTTAAAAATTTCAGAATATTAGTTGCTATTTAAACACCTTAAGCGTTCCTTAACTCTAACTTTCTACACGTTTTTCTTGTATAAAGATAATCACAATCATTATAAATCAATTTAAAAACACCCGATTTAATAAAATAATGATTTATCCTTATCCTTATTATTTAATATGTATTTTTTAAATTTATTATTAGTATAGAAAGCTCTACCTCAGAGCTTCGGAACTGGAGAGAGCTGGCACTAGACCGAGATGAGTGGAGGAAAATTATTGAGGACGCCAAGACCCACCAAGGGTTGTAGTGCCAAGAATGATGACGATGATAGAAAGCTAGTTGAATGACTGACGAAGGGGCCGTGGGCTCTGAAACGTGTTGATATTTTCAATACGAAAGTGGTGAAAACTAAGTTTATTTTCATTAATTATATTAATAATGTTACAACAAAATTATTTTGCTGTTTTTGTAGAAGAAGTCCTAATAAACAGTTTAAGGTCGTACACGCAAGGCGGGATGTCTAAGATGAAACACTGCACCGGCCCCGGCGAGGAACATCTCGAGATGAGGCGTCGGATAATGTTGAAACTTGATGAATTTCTCGCCACTCGATAGTGGGAGCAGCTTTCGCGATCGTAATTAGGTCGTTCCAGATTAACTAAACAGGGACGTTCGCTCATAACTGTTGCACCGATCAACATCGAGCGGGGCAGGGAAGTTGCACTTGCGATGGGTATAATTGACTGAAGTCATGCAGCCGGCAAAGCAGCCAGTCACGACAAACTCAAACTGAGATAAAAGCACTTTTATCTAAAAATGGAATAATCAAATCTACACTAAACCTAGAACGTTGTTTACTTCAAAAAAGTATAAATAATATATAAATGCCAATTTCTAATAACTATAAAGTGGATCTAAGCGTAGATTTTTAGAAATTTTGATGTTTTTTCATCTATCTGATATTATTATGTCAAATATGCATTGTGCAGAAAACAGCCAGAGTTACTTACTTATCCATTATGAATATCTAATAATTAAATTTATATTTGTATGGGATTTTTATTATCACCATGTGAATATGTATTTTATTTTTAACTATATATTAATACTAAATATATAAGTAAATAATTGTTTTCTGGTGAAGATATTTTGAGGAATAGTTATATTAAAAGTGTTTTAAGTGGCGTGGGCGCTTTCTGCAGATTCTAAAATGTTGTTTACGCGATCAATAAATATTTCGGAAGGCGATTACAGTGAATTTTTGTATGAAAGTGGCTTGGCTGGTTTTAGTAGAACATAGAATTGGCCTTACTCCGTCCGATGATATAAATATCTCATTTTTACCAAAATTGTGGCCTGGCGCTTTTCTGCATAACTAAGTAAGATGTAAGCAGAAAGCATTCAACCCAAAAAACATGGATCTGAGAAAATGGCTTTTGAAAATTCGAATCTACGAAAACCTAATACGTCGATATATAATTTATTATTGTGTATTTTTGCTCATTGTACATATGTTTTTTAATGTAATTGTAAAAAAAGAGAACCCTTATTGACGTTTATCGAGAAATCACAGTTACGGTGGCTGGGACATATCTTGCGGATGCTGGCAGATAGAATGCCAAAGCGGATATTCCAGACAAGACTGCTGCCTAGCGAGGTTGCAATATATTGGGTTGACGTGGAAAGCGAAGCCGAAGATAGGAAAAGTTGGAACCTTCTATGCGGTTCAGGAACCCCGACTCAATAGAATAAAGGGTAGAAAAATAATAATAATATATAATATAATTTTTTTAAGAAAATAAACTTTTTTAACGAAGATATGATGCAAGTTGGATTCTTTCTACAAATTGTCTAAATTTACGAAAAACTGTACTTATTTTTCTATATGGGATCTATGTTCTATGAATTTGATAAAGCATGAAATAAAATGTATTATTTGAGACGTAGAAAACATTCAAATCCCTTAGATGTTTTCCGCAAAATTATTATCGTGTAGCGACAGTAGAATGAAAAACTTGAATAATGCGTCCTGTCACGTCGATTTTTTAACCAATATTTTTGTTTGCCAAGTATTTGTAAATTTGAAGCCACAGAAAACGGTCAAAAAAGTCAAAAAACGGTAAAAAAAGGTCACTTTTTTTAATTTAAGAAAAATACTGAATTTACAAAAAACTATAGCACACCTTAGAGCTTGCACATTTTCAGCACATAAATATATCGTATTGAGCTGTCCCAACTCATGGGTAACTCGTTTTTAGCATTTTGTGGGTTGGGTGCTTTCTGCATAACTACGTCCAATTTAATATAAAAATTTTAAAGTAATAAAAATTATTTACATTTAAATGACATGAAATCTCGAGGACATGAATGTGTTATTTGTTACATTCAAATATATCTTACTTTATGTGTGTGTTGTTTTAAAAAAATATTTGAAAATCTTTTAACATGATAATTTTTAATTTAAACATTAAAATCTCTAAAAAAATATTATTTATACTCTCTGTATCCAAGATTTATTATTATTATTATTTAAACTCTCTATACCCAAGATTTATTATTGTTGTTTATTATTTAGAGATTTTTTTTTGATGATATTAATAAAGAAAATATCTATCTAGAGAAATGCATTTGTGATTATTATCAATTATTATTATTTAAACTCTCTATACCCAAGATTTATTATTATTGTTTATTATTTAGAGATTTTTGTTTGATGATATTCATAACAAAAATACCTATCTAGATTATTATCATTTTTTAACAATTTAGAATTTCTCATCACATTTCATCGTCTTTGTCATTTCCTGTGATTGAGTCGTATACGATCAAAATAGCCATTTTTGTTTATCGACAAAAATTGCTTTAAAAAAGTATTTTTGTTAAATAGAAAATAAGATTTCCTTTTAGAAAGTTAAAATGTATTTTAGCTGCTTATACAATAACGGCTATTTAAGAATACTATCTGATTATATCCATAACTGGTAACCGATTCTTCGTAACTTGACCCTCAACCACGGGTACCTCCTAGACAACAGTTAAATCCCAGTTACCGATAAGATGAAAATCTAAAATAACAGTACCTTGTGTAACCGGTTAAAATAACAGCTTGATCATCTCACGGGGTAATAGGGTTAAATGCCCTCAAAATAAATAAATAAATCAATCAAGTGGACTGAAGGCTGTTTTTGATACTAATTTGAGGATAATATGGTCATCTTACCCTTCCCTGCAATCTCAACCCCCTTTTCCTGGACCTACTTTATAATACTTGCGCCAAAATATTAACAAAGTTATATAAAGTTTTATTAATGTTTAGGGCTTAAAAAATTACTCGTAAATATAATGTATGAAATACTTACAAAAATAACCGAGCTCCGCGAGATCTCGTATGTGAGTAATTTAATATTTATGATATATTCTAGAAAGGGTTACCAATTTACAGATTTGAATTTCATTTCCCAAACCTTATCAAATTAGGGATGGAGTCCTCGAATTAGCATCGAAACGGAAGGACAGGAGGTTTATTTGGAATCGCAGGTGTGTCTGGTATTTTTTTTAGCAAAATACAGCAATTCAATTTCTACGATTTCGTTACTACAGAAAATATTTATTTTTTATGTTTTCTATCAAAATCTACAAACAGAAAGCGTTTTCCCATTCACAAATTTAGCTGCCTTTTTATGACATCAAACGGATCATGGATATTTTTGCAGCTAGGCAACGTTATCCTCATAATAAATTTCGTATCTTTATAACTTCCTCGGTTTAAAAATGTAATTCCCCAGGTATTGAGTCGTTTCTATTATTTTTTGTAGTTCTCGTATGGAGCATGTCCTTTGATGAAATGTTGTCTTTAAAAAGAGCAGCCGTGCAGGATGGTAAAGAATTAGTGCAGATTCACTATTTTAAATATAATTTATTGAGCACACTGAACAAGCTGATAAAAAAAACTGTAATTGGCTTTCTTTATGTTTCACATTCTTTATAGTATTTTCTTAATTATTGTCAGCTGTTGGTTTTCCTAATATAAAAAAAATAGCTTTATTAACATTTAACACTAATCCTTTGAACGTGTAATACATGCACATTATTGCATATCATACAGCCGAATTTGCATTATTTTCTTTCGAAGGTCAAGGACTTGCGCGTTACGTGATTCGTCATCGTTGACCTTGGAACGCGCTGTTGTATTGTAGTTTTAATATATTGCTCATTCTCCTCAATCGTCAACTTGTAACAACCTTTTACAAAATATTTCTAAGAATTTCCCAACAAAAAAGTGACAAATGTGACACGCTATTCCCATCGTTGCCGTATTTATGATCATTATTTTATGCATAACCGCCATACTCGCAATGCACTTCAACTTGCAATGTTCATGTTGCTCTGTATCAATAATTGTTACCAATTTTACCTTGTTTGCTTGTTCGCCACTTGCAATGTAACTATTTATGATATATGATTATTTCGTACACATAATCGAATTGCATTGATATTTTGAATATACGCGTGTTGCTAGAGCAGACCGAAGACACCTGTAATTGGTATATTTGGTTGGATTTGAAAAGAATAACGTATTTTGTACTCAATATTCTGTTAAATAAATAAATTTAAAAAAATATATATTGTAGTTTAAGGTAATTATAGGACTATCTATCGAAGTCAATGCAACCGGTTGATAAGTTGTCTATTATAAATAAAAAAATAATAAATATAATTAAACTAATTAACTTTGTTTACACCACTAAAATTTACACCACTTTGTTACCATTTTAGTGGTGTAAAAAGTTAATTAGTTTAATTATATTCATAATGAATAACCACAGAGTTATAGCAAAATACAACAGTAAAAAAATAATAATCACCGATTGGATTGAAAGAAAAATTTCATCCGTGTATATGTCCCTTGAAATTTCTCACAGGGCTCAAGCGAGAGTAGAAATTAGTAAGGGATGCTTTTTTAGAGGTATACAACTTTAAAATTAAATAAAACACAAAAATCGAGATAATGCCCATGGTGGTGGCTTTATTGGAAAGATAATTTTATGCAATAGTGTTAAAATATAGGGTATTTCTTTAGAGGTTTATTTTTTGAATTAGCCACACTTTTTCCAGTGACAGATAATTTGACAGCTGATTTATGCTTAGTTTGGTTTGTTATTTCACCATTAATAGATTAACGCCAGAAAAATGTTGCAAAATGTGCAAATTTATTTAAAAAATCGTATTATCGTAATCATATCTAAACTAGCGAAGGGCAAATTTTCATTTCGGAATGAAGGCTTCAACATGCACATATACGATCACTAATTTAAAGGCTTCAAAGTGTGAGTGTGAACTACACGAAGTGAGCTACTTGCAATACTTCAAAGCTGTACTACTACAAAAGTATGCGTGTAGCTTAAAATTAAAAAAATTATCGCCGACGGGGGATTTGAATAGGTCATTTCATCCACATCAACTTCGCCGTAAATTATATCTAACAGCTGTGGGGAGTAGGATTTAAAAAATTTTATCTACATAAACTTCCCCAAATATAATTTCTGGGGGGGAGTGGATTTCAAATGATAGTTTTATCTACATCACTAATCAAAATTATTTCTGAAGGGGGGGGGGATTTGAAAGATTCAAACGTGTGAAGTCGAGTATAATGAAGTATTGAAGTGTGCAGTGCTCTTCAGTAAAATGTAGTACTCAATTGTAGTACTCAGTTCACTACACTGATGGCATAAAATTATCTTTCCACTAAAGACAACATGGACATTATCACGATTTTTATGTGTTTTATTTAATTTTAAAGTTTTGCACCTCTTAAAAAAATAGCCGATATAATCGATTATAACAACTCTGCCGCAGTAGTTGAAAAACTGACCCGTTGACGCTGGACAGAAGTGGGTTGGGGCGCTTCTTTTGTAAATCTATTATTCGGTCCAAATTCGTTTTCATTATTTGCAAAACGCCCGATCACTTTTCGGCCATCGATCTGCCTCTCGATTTATTTTTATCGCAATCTAAATGACAAAGGGACGGAACGTCGCGAACGGATGTCGGATGACGTCACCGCCTCGCTCCGGAAGTGGATCTTTGTTCGGGCCGCCTTCAATCTCCCCAAGTTCACCGGATGCCGCCGGATCCGAGCGTCCCCGCCGCCGCTCGAGGAAAAGTGCCACTCGCGCGGGTAGCTTTGTTCCTTTCGACTCGTTGGGAATAAGAAGAGGCTTGGAATGGTCAGGTTTCAGGCTTCCCCGACGCTTGGAAAAATGCGTGGGTTTGGAGGAAAGTAATTACAGACAATGCGAACGTCTAATCGGATGCTCCTACCAGCCATTGAACTGATACGTCCAGGATTCCAGATTCACGTTTGAAATATTTCTAAAACCGTTTTAATAGTGAAAAAAATATTTTGTCAATGTATTTAGCAGTATATTCTAAGAATATAAACTGTTCTATAAAAGGAGTAAGAAAATCTAAAATATTTTTCAGGCTTATCCTAGTGTATATGTTAAAAATATGGAAGAATATCATATATGTATAGTTGCATTAAAAAGAATATTGCTTCATACTCTAGTCAAAAAATAAAATATAGAAGTCTCATTTAACAGTGGCGTCGTTTATACACTACTTCATGGGAATGGCAAATATTATAATAGTCAAATATGCAAAATAAAGTGCATGAATAACATGTATAAAACTTTCAATTTGAAAGATGTGTTTTGTTGTACTTGGGTGGAATCGTGAACGTTAAATTATATAAAGTGATTACTTAATCAAGCCAAGACAGGTCGTAAGTCCTGTCGTAAGCTTCATCTCTATGAGACATCAATCTATTATCTATCTTAATATATATTGTTTTCCTCGAAATGATGTCGTCGACATGTGTCGTTGGTAAAGCAAACATTTCATAACTTTGTACTTTTTATGCACTGATACGATTGTATATAATACGCAGAGTGTATCAATGCAATAGTAGCTAATCTTGCCGTGGTTGGTTTATGACTGTCAACTGGTTTTCGAGGTGGATACGCACGCATTTGTTTATTGATGAGATTTTTTAAAATAGATAAGCGAACGCGGAATACGTGTCGCATCAATATACTTATTACTTTCAAAGTAAGCTAAACGCTTTTGCTATGAAAATAAGACTGAATTGCTGGTGTCCTGGATGGGGCTCGAACCACCGAGCATCAATCACTAGGCGAGCATTATAATCAACAGGCGACAGTGTACAGAGCTAGAGTCCAAGGTTACAAAACGTATATTCAATTCCTGTGTTTTCGTGGTGTAGCGGACGCAAACCAAAGTGGAAAATGAACGATGAAGCCATCACATGAATAATTATTATATCTACGAAATCGATGGAATACGGATAAACATCTAATGAAAATCTCATCTTAATTCAGGTACTAAAATTGTTATTTCTAGAATTATTTCTTTTTTAGCAGCTATTTACAGAAGTCGAATATGAGTATATATATTTTGTGGACACCGTGTTTTTAAGAAATTTTAAACGACCGCTTATCGAATGACTAATTAAAACACTGAGTCATGCGTACGCTTCCGCATCGTGCGTATTGCGCTCACACTAACCCAATTGAATCCTTACGTGATATTGTTGACAGTACAATAATTTCTTCTTCAAATGTAGCAAATTTATTTTGTGGTAACATAATTATAATTAATGTAAATTAACTTTGTTTAAACCACCTATTTATTGAAAAAAATCAACATGTTTCGAAGCCAATGGCTTCTTCATCAGAAAAACAAAAATAATATTTAAAAATCGAGTATAGATCAAAATATTAAAAAGTTATATATGGAAAATGATAATATAAAGTACCTAATTAACATGAAAATAAATTTAAAAGATAACTATTTGCAAAAAGGACCTGATTATTTATAATATTCAATTTACTATTTACCCTCTTTCTTATTTCCAAAATTTTTAATTTATCAAATTGTGATTCTGTATAATTTGTATGTAAAATTTGTAAACCCTTATTAATATCAAAAGAATGACAATTGAATAATCACAATCATTACAATGAGAATTGTAATGATTGTGATTATTTTTATATAGGAAAAACGTGTAGAAATTTTGAAATTAGAATTAAGGAACACTTAAGGTGTTTAAATAGTAATAATTATTCTGAATTTGCTAACCATCTTTTGGCTACGGGTCATTCTTTTGATATTAATAAGGGTTTAAAAATTTTACATACAAATTATACAGAATCACAATTTGATAAATTAGAAATTTTGGAAATAAGAAAGAGTGTAAATAGTAAATTGAATTATAATTATAAATAATCAGATCCTTTTTGCAAATAGTTATCTTTTAAATTTATTTTCATGTTAATTAGGTACTTTATATTATCATTTTCCATATATAACTTTTTCAATAAATAAGTGGTTTAAACAAAGTTAATTTATATTAATTATAATTAGTACAATAATTGTTGTCTATTTTCGTACACGATCGCATTGCATTGGTAGAAAAAACTAGTAGACATTTTAAGTTTTCTTAACATTTAGGCTACAATTTTCAAGCGAGCTGATCAAGTGTAATAATAAAGCGCTCACCTTGCCATCGCTCTTCCAATAAATGAAGAAGCCATATTCATCTACTTTGAAAAGGCAGTTTGGCTCGAACTCTGTGTTGTCCTTTTCTTCTGTCCATCTGTCGAAGATCGCACCCTGAAATCAGCAAAAGTGTTCATAAAGATTAACAACGGTTAAAAAATTCATCCATCAAACTAATATCCACCCGAAGGATGAAATATACATAAAATGTTTCTTAAGGCAATGTGGTTTCATTTTCACTACACATTCTTGGACCTAGATATGTATTTTGCGTCAAATTCTTTTTTAGAAATTTTAGCCAACTTTTGGTAGAATATCGAATGTTCGAAAAATATCTAATCAGACATAATTTTAAAATGATTTTACGTAATTAAATTCACAACGTACCGTTCCGGCGGCGAAGCGATACACGTGCACTATCAAGCAGCTAACCAATGGGCAACATCGGCAGACAGACCGTACACATCACCAGAAACTGGCGTAATAAGCTAAACGGCAACCGCCAGACTTACGTTATAGTATCAAACATGAAATATTTTCTGTACATGTACACTACAGTAGGTAACAAGGTTTGGATATTACGGCATTTGAGTCTGGGGGATTTTGGCAGATAACAGGTAATACAGGTACAAAAAAACGAGTAAGCGAAACGTAAAAATAACAAAACTGATTTTTTAAATATGTTTAATGGGACAGTGCTATTACACCCATATTAATCATATCCCAACGCTTAGACGCTTTAAAGCTCTATAAATAAAGATGTGATTTAGGTTAGAGTAACAAATCTGAATTTTATATATTTTATTCGGGCCACAATTAATTACGCTTGATACCTTATATTTTAACGTTTTACTTACGCATTTTTTGTACCTGTATTACCTGTTATCTGCCAAAATACCTCTCACTCAAATGTCATAATATTCAAACCTCGTTAACAACTACTATAGTGCATGTAGAGAAAAAAATTAAGTTTGATACTATAACCTAAGTCTGGCGGTCGCTGGGTCCTACTCTATTATATGATTTAGGAACAGTGCAAGCTTTACTAACAAACTGGCTGTAACCCGTGAAAAATGACGGAACACTGAATGAATGACGGAACATTGGAACGGAGTTGCTAAGCCCTAGTATATATTTACAGTATCTTTTTGGCGGTTCACGGAGACGCGGCCGTAGCAACGTGCGTATATATCCGGCCGTTTATTTAAATTTTTTTAGCCGTGAATTTGAACGAAATTACGAAAAAACGAAATTAAATTAATTAATTGAAAGAAGTTACACGAAGTTACGGACAGACAGACATACGACGAAATAATTATATTTATTATTAGATGAAAAAAAAGTAATACATTTTCGAACAAACATTTTTACATGTGTATGTCTAAAAATATCAATATACATTCGAATGTACATACGAATAATATAGGTGTTTTATAAAATGGTAGAAACATCAAATGCTATGATACGAAATTAATAAGAAAAACAATCCAAGAATATAGTGAGTATATTTTCAGATTGTTACATTGCCAAATTCTTGAATTTATCTTTTCTTGGGTGAATCATAGGCCGATCGGGGTCGTGAACGGTATTTTTTCGTACACGTATATCAATATTTTTATCTTAATATTAAACTTTTATAAAAACAACTATTCTTATGAAAGTATAAAAGAAGAAAAATATAAAAAAAATAATAATTAAAGTATCTTCCCCACCTAATTTGGAAACGTGTTTTAGAAAAACTTAATAAAACGCAACAATATCCAAAAAAAATTAAAAAATGTTTTGAATGCAGTCACCGAGGATGACTAATTTAAAATGTACTGAATTCTAGATTTTATGTATCTATCCCTTCCAAAATCATGTTTCCTATAAATTTATAGGCTATGTTTCCTACAAAATCTCGAATTCAGTACACTATAAATTAGTAATCCTCGATGACTGTATTAATTTATTTTTTTAATATTGCTGCCTTTGCTTTTATAATAACACATAATTTATGCAACTAAAAAGACAATATATATTTATCGAAAAATATATAGTTATCACAGGGCCTCGAACCTAGAACATTCTCCTAACGGCAGAATGAGTTACCAATTATTATTATTTACAGAATGAGTTACCAATTATACCACGGTGACCATTATTTACTTACTAGTAGTATTTTGAATTTACACGGGCTACATACAAGATGGATAATGGTTGGTTTAGACCAAAAATCCCGTTTAAGTCGGTGATGTGATTTTTAAAATTATCATCAAAATCGTTTTTATTCAATGTTTCGAAATTTAAGTATCATCGGTAACGGCTTACCTTATAAATAATCCAAAAAATAGTACTACATATACATCACTTATACATCTTTTCATCTACCCTGTGGCATATAAATGTAAAGTTATCATAACCTGATGTATGATGAGGTGTAGAAAACAATTTATTGTCAACAATGCCTAATGACAAAATTAATTTAGAATTGCGGCAAAATTCATTTCTTCCGACAAAAAAGTACTGTTCGAGGTCTCAGTAAATTTCCAGTTAAGGATATAGAATCATTTGATCGTCATAAAAATAAAACAAAAAAAGAGCACAAAGTATTCTACATTCCGACTTTCATAATGACGAAACTTTGAATAGAAACGATTTAGATGATTTTTAGTAAACCAACTATAATCCAAGTTGACACAACCGACTCTTTATCATACATTATATTTAAAGTGAGACAACCGTTATTTCTAAATTGTGTTTGAAGGCTTTACTATATATAACAGACGGCATCTGAGCCGAGTGCGCGTGGAGGAAATTAGAATATTCGCCTGTACGAAGGGATTCTTCGATCTTTGTCAAGAGTCAAGAATTGAAGTACACTTAGAGGAATCAAAAATTTTAATCTCAATTAGAAATGGCGGACCACTCAAGAACTGAAGGACATAGTTTCCATAGTGATAGCGTAGAATTGATAAACATTTGTAAAAAAGGAAAGAAACAAGACATCTTAGAAAATTTAGCGATTAATTGTAACGAAAATGTAGTTAACATTCAAACACCTTCTAATACTTCCCCTCTCTTGCTCTCAGTGACTACGCCCATACACCCACCCGACTCTAATTTCCCCCCTACTCCGCAGGTTGTCCTTTTGTCTTAAGTTTAGTATTATTACTACTGAATATGATGCGTTAGCATCGAAAATGTTCTCAGTGTTATAAATAACAAAGACTGAAAGTAAGCAGTGTTGTAATTTTTTTAATATAACATAATATCGACCAAGTACCAACCAATTGCATTGCTGTCCAAAGGCGAAATTCAAAAGGAAAATTTTAATAGTTACGTTGAAATCAACGGTGAAAAATGTAAGAATGGAACAGGAATGCAATTTTTGTTCCACAATAATATATCATGCAGTTCGGTAATAACTCCGCCTTTTCGTTATGTTGTACGCATGGTAAAATTTTTGCTCGAACATTTACTCGTGCGTATATGTTCTACCATTACAACCCATTTCTAGTTTTACACAATTTGAAATAACAGCTTTGAAGAAGAAAACTCTTTACACGGATGTGTTCAGAATTGATTCTCAACTTACATATTTCAGATTTCACTGGTCGTATCACAGCGTCATCAGGAGAGTGCCCTACCACTCTAAGGACGTAAGTAGACAGATCCAACATACCTCCACGCAGTGCATACAATCTGCGACCGCGCAATAAATAATCAGAACGTTATTGACCCCCGCGGTGATAGGGCACTCTCTGTGACGCTGTGATACGACTCCAGCGAAACGTCGAGAATCGAATCTCAACACATCCATACGGTTCGTATAAAATTTCCGTTGTTTTAATACCAAAATATGTTTGAATCCTAATCGTTAAAATGTATCTTTATGGATTAATATTTCATGGATAAATTCAAATTTTAAAATTATGATCTGGCAAGTATTGGCGATCCCGGATTTTGTGTGGAATTCCGCGAAGTGTATCTGTTGAGTGAATTTAATGGAACAGTTTTATTGGGTTTTGCGGTCAAAGTAGAGTGCGAGAATTATAACATCATTATCAAATGAGTATCTGTTAATATCATATGTATTCAGGCACGCGAGATTTCTCGGAAAACGCAAATATGCCCAGTTTTTGATGTGTAACATTTTTCCTCTCGATTTCCTGCAATCTGTGGCAGTGATTTTGTGAAAAAGGACGGAAATGCGTAACAGGAAATAAGACGCCGGGGAAGCGCGCGCGATGGAAAAAAATCATCGTTTATAAACAAATCAATGTCCAGCAAGTGCCATCACAGCGAAGACGCACACTTCCAATAGCCAGCGCTTCTGATTTTGTATATATGTTACGTGGATGGTGTCAAGCGTGTAAAGGTTGTAACTTTGATATATTTTGGCTTATATCTTCGAAACTATCCAATAAATACTTTTTTTAACATTAATGTAAACAATAACTACCCTCAATGATCTACATTCTCAAATTTTATGTAATTTATGTGATTATTTTAAAAATTTTATTCAAAGTTTTCATACAATATGTATTGGTGGCACACTACCGCTATCTATGAAAATAAATAAAAACATATAATTGACCAAACACATTTCTAAACAAAATGCGTAGTGCGGCAAAATTCAATAATAAATACATGCACATACATTGTCTTTACTTGTATTTTATTATTATATATATATAGGTATAAGCTTTTTAAAATTTTGATGTTAATTTCTGTTGTTGCTCTATTGATATTTTTAATTGTGAGATGTCAAATGTTGCACATCATATGCGACTACTGTAAGGCTCGCTCGTTTTTTTTATTCATAGCTTTTTATCATCCTCAAAAAGTACAAAAGAAGTTTCTGAGATATCTCTACATGAGAGAATGCGGGCATTATTCTTGGCTCTACTCAACCGAGTATCTCCAGGGTATGCTTGGCTACAATAGTTTACAAACTAGAAGGAGTATACGCATTTTATCGATTATTGCGCGGTATGATCAATAATCCTGAAGCTATGCGGAAAAGTGGTTTGTATGTTCCTGAAAATTCCTTACAGCTTCACATTCCAATATGCAGGACCCACCTGCCGATAGTTGGAAGAGCTACCGCTGTGCTGAACTGGATATGGATCTGTTCCATATCTCTGAATGAATTTTCCGAAGCAGGATTCTCCTACATCTTTGATAAGAATTCTTATATATGTATATTATTTAAATGTGATGCAATAACATTTATTAAGGGGGGGGTATGGTCAATTCGGTAAAAAAAGGCACGTTTTCAAGATTTTTTTTGACGATACAGGTAGTGCTAGTCTCTTTTCTTAATTTCTATATAAAAATACATTATTTGAAGAATATTTAAAAAAAATTGCATTGCAAAATATTATTATTTAAGCGAATGGCAGTGAATCCCCGGAGGCGCCTCGAAAAAAGTTGTTTTACGGTGTTCACACTTGGAAGCCAAAATACCGATTTTCTAAAAAAATTGACCAATTTGTTACTGTAAAATTAATAATATTGTTAAAAAAAAGGATAAAGCTCCCAGGGTTACCTGGTGAATTTTGTGAAGAAGTACTGTGCAAAATTACAAAACGATCGGTCCAGTAGATTTTGAGTTATAGCGTGCATGGACTTCAAAAATGACAGCTTCAGAAAAAGGCTTTAAAGTTTTGCACACTATAATATTCAAAATAAAACTCGACAATTATTTTATACTTACACATAGTCGTCAATGCCAGGTCCATATAGCAAAGAGCTTTCATCAAGAAGATCTAGAGCATCTCTTAGTCCTTGTCTACGTAAAACTCTTCCAATACAATAGCGCATCCGGTAATCATCAGGTAAGCGCGTTCCTCAGATGACCGAACAGGTATAGAAAATCAGTCTGAGCATCGCTCAAATGTTCATAATTTCGTCGATTTTGCTCCGATTGACTTGAAATTTTGACACAATATTCTTGCGGTGTTATACATTCGTTAAAATTTTTAAATACCTCACCCCCCCTTAAATAAATTGAATTGAATCTCTTCGCTCATTTGTATGCCTTCATCAAGTTCTTATCTTCACTCTCACAGAGACAACAGTTTAATCCATTTATCGAGTCTTTGGGCAGTGCCTTTTTAACAAAGAATACATTTTTTCGGCGGCTTCTTGGGTAAAATGTGTCACAAAACTGTGCTACAAAAGTACTTAATATTTTAAACGAGTTTCAAGTGTGTAATGTATAAGATGGCACGATCGTAACATGATAGATATCGACTTTTTTATTTTTTTGAATAGTAGTTAATTAAAGATCATGTATAAAACTATATAAAAATTATATATTAATATGTATTATTGTAATATTTACCTGTAGGAGTGCATCCGGTACGGAAATCTGCCAGTTGAAGTCGAACTTTTTGGTCATGTTGGCGCCCCCCTACACGCGGGCCCGCCACGCTCCGCCCCTGGGGAAATAAGCGGAAATGGTGAATCAAGTATTACGACACTTTTCGGCGGGCTGGACACACAATGTATTACACAAGAAATTTGGTAAAAGGTGGAGAAACAGGTTGATTACATCAAAATCAGAAAAAAAAAACAATAAAAATTGGCAATACCGTACAGTGAGGATAGTTTGCGGTAAATAAGCGCAAATGACTAAGTATGAATGAATAGCTTGTCGGTGTAGTGGTTATAACTCTTGTCTTGTCTTTCATAGTACAAACATAGATTAGTTTGAAAATAGATAGAATATTGATGCAACACGTACTCCATGTGTGCATCTCTATTTTTAAAAAATGACTTCAGACTACGGCCTATACACTAATTGAATCATGCATTCACATTTAGATGTAAATTTAGATGACACCCAAAAATTGGCAATACCATTTCGTGAGCATATTTTTTATGCAAATAAGAAAAAATAGTGAATCAAGTATAATATCACTTTAATACGGGTTATTATTACGCATTCACATCGGGGAAATTCGGATCGGAGAATGAATAACATTAACCAGAAATAAATGATGCCCAAAACAGGCAATACCGTGTCGTCAGCATGTTTTGAGACAAATAAGTATAAATGGTGAATTTAGTATGAAATCCCTTTACGACGGGTATTACTGACGCACTTTTAAAAGTGGATCAAGTGGTACAACCGTGTGCAGAGGCAGAGTACTCGGAGTAGGTACCGTGGACTAAAGAATTAGAAAAAATTTAAGACAAAATCCGGGATAGTTTCGAAAATTTTGTAGCTCCGAACACTTATGAATGTGAATATGTAAGACTAATAATCAAAGTAGGCCCATAAAAGCCTGATAAATTTGCAGCAGTATGTTGACAGAATGGTCAGGCGTACAGCGAGTACTCTCTGAAAAGTAAAGGTTTCAAGCGAAGAGGATGACGCTTGAAACAATAACCAATGACCCAGATGCTAAAAGCAAACAGAAGATTATTGTATCTTCATGCGAAGCTTCTTCAAATAATTACTTGCATCACCGGGCGCCAGGTAATATGTAGAACGCATGGAGATATATACATACAGATTACTTTGGCACTGGCCTGGTTGGTAATTAGTTACGTCATTTCATTCATAAATTAAGTTTTTTTACCCTGAGCTGCTCAGGAATGTTGATACCCTGATTTGTTCAGGAACGAACATACCCTGGGTTGCCGAGGAACATTTATATTCTGAGTTCTTCAGAAACGCTTACACCTTGAATTGTTCAGGAACGATTTTACCCTGAGTTGATAGAAACTAAGTTTTTCGGAAAGATTATAACCGGAATTTTTCAGGAGCGCCTATACCTTGAGTAGTTCAAGAACGAATATACCCGAGTTGCTGATGAACTTGTATACCCTGAGTTGTTTGGGAAAATGAATATCATGAGTTGCACAACTATAGTCAACTACCAAAAGTTTGCCGGTTTACGAGCACATCAATTCCATCAAAAAGTCAGTGTTTCTCAAATGAAATGCCGTGTATACCAGTGCGTACATACATACGTGTGTTGATAAAGAATATTTGTTCTGTAAGTATAATATTAACGCAATGCCATTCTAAGTTTAACTAATGAAGTAAACATTAATAGTGAAGACGGACCCACCAAACACCCAAGGTAGTTTTATGAGCAATAGCTCCCATATCGGCCCTACAATTTCGCCACCCAATTCGGCAATTTTTATGCTAAAGTGGTCATCCTCCCCGCGCTACTTAAACTCATATGAGTGCAAGCGGCGCGGGGAGGCGTCCGCACAAAACCGCCTCAGTGTCATCAATAGCAAACCATACAATGCAAAGAATTATAGATGAAAATAGCTGGTAAAAGAAAGACCAGCACACAGCAGTCACACCTCGCGGGTTGGCCATAGAATAGGCCAAGAATATTAATATTTAGTGAACATTAATAGTAAGAACTAGCGTACTAATAACAACTTGCCTCGCGTGACCGCGCAACATATGCAACGCGCTGATTGCGTGTCACACTTTAACTATCTCAAGTTTTAATTCTAGCAATTCGCGAACTTTAAGACAGTCAGATTATTAAATTTGATCAAGGTGTGTATTCGAGAGTCCCCGAGATGAGCCCAGAATCGAGATGAAGGTCGATCTATAACGGCTGGTTAAATCTTCTATCCGCATAAAATGCAAAGACAATGCTTAAAAACACAGCCCGCTGTTGTATTTGACTTATCTGGCTCAATAAAATCACATGTTCCGCACATTAAATCGAATATGTCTACCGATAATGCGCCGTTTGCTAGTTACCTGTGACCAGTGTTATTAAATAATTCCGAATTTTTTATCGAAAGCGCGCGGCAGAATAACCCAGTAGACTTAATTAAGATGGGAAATATTAAACGAACGTTAAAATAAAATGCCTGTGTAAAATAGGCTTCATAATAAAATTTAAAACCTATCCGGAAAATTTGGGAAACTCCGACAATATACTTGTACTGTATATAATATGTAACTTCTGCCGACGATGATACAACGCCAGTTGTGCAACAAGTTACGGCACATCGACCGGCCGGTCAATATAACCAATTGGATTAACTCCTTTGTTGCATAATCATAATGAAATAAGGTCCCTGAGGAGAGATAAAATTCGCTGTACAACACATGTCGTAAATTCCGGACAAGTCGCATTACATGAAGTTAAAAGAAATGGAGAGTTAAATTATTATTGAACGAAAGGTTTGGCAAGTTTATCAGCACCGGTTACTTGGACCGGTTCTTCCATAAATCACTGTTTCATAATGTGTACAATTCCACCTGTAAAGTTTTGTTCTATATGTAGTTTAGTAGTTAATATAATTAAGTGAAGAATGCTTGGAAATGCCTAAATATGAAAATAAAATAAGAAGTGAAGTTCTAACGATTTTCATGGGTAGTTTTAGTAAATGAGAAATAAACGATTAAAAAGATTTTTATGATATTTACGTATTTTCTATATGTGTATATTATATATAAACAACTAGACGTAGGCTTTTCGTAGTGATTTATAACATTTTCAACTAATAAAATGCCAGAAAGGCGTCACATGTTTTATTTTTCTAAAGAATCCATTCGATCAACAGAATTCGACAAAGCTGCCGCACTTGTCATTGCGCGGGTAATAGGCAAGATGACGGATTTTGATATAATCTTTTATAATGAACTATTAGCAAAAATAACACTATTTCAGTAATAAACTAAGTTTTTACGCCAATAATTGCATTTCCATCCTAATTATAATTTCGCGCAAAAGCGCCCGCAGCTGCCATGGCGTCTACGTGACGTCAAACCTAAGTAAACATTGCATTGTGTCTATGACAACAGTTCAAGAGACACGGTGATGGGTACTTAGGCGTGACGACATTCGCTCTGACTGGTGTTTCAGTTAAAATGGCGGATTGGAGAATTTTATACTTTTATTTTATTGAAAATCTTGTTGATCTCAATGTGTATATGAAAACTGACGATCATTTTTTTTAATCCCTTCAAAATATTTTCTTCTCTAAAATGACTTCTTAATTTGTTAAAAGTTTCTAATTATTAGTGTTTGCTTGTGTACTAATCATCGTTTATATAAAATATATTGTTCATTTTATATTGTTTAATATCGTTACATTTTATATTGTTCATTTACCTAAAATATGGTTTATTTATATTAGTATTTTTCAATTATTAATTATAAAACGTGTTTTATGATAGGTATATAAAAGTCCTTTTAATTTTATTGTACTGTAAAAGCCCACTAGGGCGTTGATCAATAAATAAACTTCTTTAATTCTTTAATACTGTCATCATGCCTATCAATTCTCAATTCGAAAATTTGTTAATATTGACCCTAGACAAGAGTGAGAAGACGGGAAATGTAATTTCCTTTACACAGCCAGCCTTCGCGACCGAGGCACTCCGGTCTCCTCGCAACTTGTGCGCAACTCTTCCAGCAACAACTTCCAGCGCGCATTCCCGTCTGTCCGAAATGAGTGATCCAAGATAAATAATATCATTTACAATTTCTAAATCTGGACGCGATTACAGAGAGCCGCCGCGAGTCAACGCGACCGGCACAGCGCGGAGGCTGGCCCTCGCAGATGTGCGAAACATCCGGTCCAGGCATTGTATACACTTTGGGATGACAGCCTACGGTTCTTGATGTTTGGCGATGTCTTAACGTGAAGCGCAAAAGGCAGATGTGTAGACGAGTTTTCATTAAATGATTCAATTGGCTTAGTACGGGTTTCGGCTAGGGATTATCGGGTCCGAGCACAGACCGCCAAATATATGTGGACGTAAACAAACGTAAGTTCCTTGGTATCCAGCTGGTGCCACGGTTGTTTAGAATTCGTTTTAAAAAGTACAACGTCTTAGTAAATAGGTTGTGCTTTGCTAAAAGAAGACGTTTTCACTTGAGACGGTGGTTTGGAAAGAAATTTAAAATAAAAATAAAATCTTTTGTAAAAAAATAAGTTTTGTTAAGATAGGTACAAGTTGATTTAATTATGCAAGAATAAATAATTGAACCGCAGTATAAGTGCGTCTTAAATATACGCCAGGGGGACATTCTTCCACTGTGACCCAACAACGCCCTTTCCTAAATAACGATTTAAAATCGACGACAGTTGTAAATTGTTGTATCCAGATGTGTTTCTAAAACATTATTTTGAAGAGATAAAAATAAGCGAAAAACTACCGTATACATATCATTATACATCATTAATTTTTTACGTAAATATTTCGCCCTTACAATTTTATAAACTTTGTTTTGCTGTACTGCAATGTACAATGTAACGAAACTACAAAATACATTCGTATCTCGGTAACCAACTATTTTTTCTACATCTTTTAATAAACTGTAATTATGTTATTGTAGGTATTGAGAATAGGTTCTTTATAACAAAGAGATCGAGGAAGGAGTCTGCATTGGAGCAATCGCAACCATCGTCTTGATTCAATCGTTAAATTGCTCGGTACAGGACCGGATTCAAAAATATTAAAGTTTAAATAAAAAAATATTTAAAAAAATTGCAATGTCGACTATTGAAAGGTGGATGTGAGCTATGTAAATGTTGTTAAATATATATAAATAAAAGCTTGAAACAAATCAAAAACATAGTATCTTTTATCTAAACTGCGTTAACAATTTAAAAGGTCGTATTGTTTGTAATTCTAAATACAACAAAATATTTTGTAAAAAATAATTTAATTATAAGATGTATAAATAGATACGGGTACGCCCCTGGATAGTGAAGCGTCTGTTTGTATGGCTAATCTAATAGAGCTAATTCATATGAGATGTTTGCACAGTGCTCAAGGCCCGCCCCCGTCTATCAATAAGATAGTAGCTATGAGTAAGTGAAGTAAGCTTAATTTTTACGCGAATGAAATAATAAGTCATAATACCATTCATTAATTGATAGTCATTATTATCCTAGAACTTTTGATAGCTCTAAATCGTTCTAAGGCATAAATTAACAAAACAAAAACTTTATATATCTAACCTGGGTAGGTACCTAATTTCCAAACGGTCAATAATAATTTGATTCAATACGACAAGGTCCACATTCTATGACAATTTTCCGTAAATTTGAAAGATTTCACCTAGTTCATACGTAAGTAATTTCTATTAAAAAATACATTTCATTGTGAAGTTGAAATTTTATAATTTAAGTAGTTCTGTGGTATTTAAAACAAATAAGTTGTATCAAAGATACTCCCGATTTAATAAAAATGGATAAGATTTATCCTGGCGTCAACTAACTGTTAGTGCCGTAAAGTGTATTACTCAAGGGTTTTTTGGATTCACTGCAATATTATAGTTATAAGAAAATGGAATAATAAGTGGTTTTTATTTTTATTATTTTTCTTCTAAGAAGGTTGTAACGTATCTACCTGTAGACCTAAGCTAAATACCTAACTATAAAGTTTAATAATATAAGTTTTACGAAAAGCCCAAAGCTTGAGACTTTAAGCTACCGCATCGAGCTTTATTACAACTTTTGTGACTTTTAAGCTACTAGATAAAACTTAAGTCGAACTTAGAACTTCGGAAGTATATTTACATGAAAGCTAATATTATTTTTTTTTTGTTAAGAATTTATATTTTCAAAATTGACCAGTCGTGATCTATCTAGTGGTTAGGAAAATTCCCCCTCCGTTCTGTCCGTAGCTATCCAAAATTCTT